>PVIJ01006110.1:0-95751 GCA_004024925.1 Scalopus aquaticus
GGGAGGCCCTGTATAAATAAATCTTAAAAAAAAAAAAAAAAAAGAATGGGAGGTCATGTAATTCCCTCAGTCTTAGGAAGAAAAGATATGAAGAAATGTTTTTGCAGCCTGCAGACTTAAGCCTCACTTTTTAGAATAATCCAAAGGAGCAGTGAGTTCAAACCTTTAGGCTGATAGAAAGTATTCAGCAATCTTGGTAATTCAGAAGAGGTATAGGGGAAGAACTAATTCTTATTCTCAGGTATAACATTAATTGATTCTTATCTGAGGTGTATTTTTGTATTATAAAATCTGTGTTCTGAAAACTGAATGATGCTGGCAAAAACAATTCGTAGGATGAAAGTATGTGAAAGGGCAAGACATAGTCTTCAAAGAGAAATTTTTACAAATGGAAAGCTTTTCTTCAATTAAAGAATGACGTTTGAACTGACATCTCACCAATAACTTGGACTACTAGCAAATCTCTTTATTTCCACCACATCAGATACTTAAATTGATATTGGGAAAACTTTGTTATTATTTTCAAAGCCATTTGTTATAATTTAATTGTTCCTTATTGTGTGCTCAAAAGTATTTTGGAAATTGCAGATATTACAGAAAATTCATTATATCTCTTTAACTCAAGCCAAGAACAGCTTTATTTTATTTTTTGAAACATTAAAGAGAAACAGTAAAAAGTGTAATATAAGTATTTTATAGTAAATAGTTCAACTAAGGCTGAACCAGAACAGTGGTATCAAGCCCATAGTAACTGCCTGCAATTATTCCCATAAAAGCCATTCAACAGCCTAACCCAACTGGGCAGTTTTTAGCTACCGTAGGATCTATTTTGTGCCCTGACATTGAGGACTGACTGCATTTGTACCACCTCAGACTGAAGGGACCAACAATATGTTTAAAGACTCTGAAGGGAGATTACCCTTTTTCCACAGTATTTTCAGTTTAGTAAAACTGAGCTGGTATTTTGAGCCTTTAGAGAGCACATGGTGAGAGTGTAGGGGATCCTCAGAATTATCTCAGCATCACCCTGTTTTAATTCATTCTGGCTACTGTAACAGAACTTCACAGATGGGTGGGTTGCAAACAACATAAATTTTATTTCTCATTATTCTGGAGGCTGGGGAGCCCAGATCAAGGAGCTGCTGGTTCCATGCTGGTGAGGTCTTTTGCTATATCTTCATGTGGTGGGAGGAGTGAGGGAGTTCTAGGGTTCTAGGGACCCTTTTTTATGAGAACCTACCTTATACATGAGGGCCACTCTCCTGATCTGGTTACCTCCCTAAAGCTCTATTTCCAAATGCAATCACTTTGTGGATCAGGTTTCGGTGTATGAATTTGGAAGGGATACAAATATTCAGTCTGTGGCACTCCCATAATGAGGAAGGACATGTGTGAGTCTGTGTGTGTGAGAGAGAGGGAGGGAGGGGAAGAGGGAAAGGGAGGAGAGAGAGGGAGTGGGGGCTAAGAATATGTGTATGTGCTTAACACAGTGCCGGTGTTCCTGTCTAGCAACGGGGTATTAAAGAGCTTGGTTGTGTTCTGATTAATAGCACTGTACTACAGAGTTACCATTAACAAAGGCTGAAATAATAACAAGGACTTGGGATTTTTTAAAGAGAGTAAATTAAAAACTGCCCACTTGGGTTAGGCTGTATGAATGGCTTTTATGGGAATAATTGCAGGCAGTTACTATGGGCTTGATACCATCCTGTGCAATTAGTGTATATTACCCCATTTAATTCTTAAAAGAGACTCAATGAAGATTAAAAAAGAACTGAGAGACAGTTACTTAAATAACTTTCCTGAGACAAACTGTGAGAGTTTAGCCAGGTTTGAACAGGATGAACTGGTTGTAGAGCTTTTAGATTCTGAAACACTGTATTGTCTACCTCCCAGGAACTCTTCGATGAATTAATTTCAGTAGAATTTGTGAGACTACAGTGCATAGAATATTAGAAATGTATCATGATAATTTGATAAGTGTCCTGGGAACAAGCTGTAAATTTTGAAGCCAGCTGCAAAGACACCTCAATGAAACTGAGTCAGCTCACAGACTGACAGGGTGAGAAAGTCAGCAGCTGTGAGGAAGTGTATGCAGTTTATTTGAAGAGAGCTGTAGCGTTAATTCAATTCTTTTATTGGTAATGAGATATAATGTATTTTAAGATTCCATGAGCATATTAGGGAAACAAAACTTCCCCAACACAACTACTTATATTTTTGTTCTGAGTTGAGAAAATACGTTTTATAATATGCAATATTTAGTTAACTTTGGTATGAAATTTAAAATATGATCATTATATCATCTTTTATGTTTGATCTCACATACTTTTCCTACTCTTGAGTTTTAAGAAAAATGTTGATTTCATCTGTCATTTTTGATGTTTTGGCATTTTTCCTCTTCTCTATTTTTAAAATCCATTTTTTAAAATTGCTCTTGAACAAAGGTAATTCATGTCATATCTGTGATTTGAATGGTCATTATCCCAGATGTAAAGTAATATTGTAGGGTCTGTAGAGCCACAGGTTCCCACCCTATTTTTCCTTCTCTTTCTACCATTAAACATGCTATTATTTATTATTTCTATTGAGGTTACATCGATTTACAACGTTACTTGTGATTTAGAGGTATAGAATCTCCCCCATCAGGTGTTGTTACCTGACCACACTGACCACCAAAATATCCGTAGTCCTCCTCTGGTAGCCTCAGTTCTATAGTCATATTTCCAGGGTTTGTTACTACTTGGACTTTATCTGACCCTTGTTTGTTTCGTAAGGCCTGTGAGAATGAGGGTCCTGCCTACTGGTGCCTCACACGCGTAGCACACTCACTCCGACACATCACATCAGGGACTGTCATGTGCACATCGCTGGGATGTGGGGGGGTTGGGGAGGCTGAGGAACGCTCACATAGTCTTGGGGAGAATGTGCAAATTCCACATAGACAGTGGCATTGGCCAGGAATTTCTTCCCCTGTCATCAACTTTATAATAAAATGTTACTGAAGAAAACATTTTTTTGAAGACTTGTTATAGTTTGGTCTGTGATGGGCAGGTGAGTTTCTCCTCCTGGGGCTCAGTATTAGGAAGCCTCTTTGCCTGCAGATATAATCTACTGTCAATCGACCTTGGCTTTATCAGTGAAACACGGGCTATTTGGGCTCTCTACCACTGACTCTTATATTACTCCCCAAAAGGTTCAGCGCTCAGGGTGGACCACGGTCAGACCACTCCAAATATCTCTGTCATTAAGCTGAATCTTAGGACAGCTACAAGAAGCAAAATTTGTGAGAATTGTGGTTTCTGGCTTGTCATTAGCATTGCTGAGTCTGTGTTAGGTGATTAAAACTCTTGACTCACTGCAGCCTTATTCCCAGGCAAGACATGGACCGCTTTCCTAGACATGATCATATTGCTGTAGCCGTAGAGGTGCAGGCGCCAGGGTTTAAGCTGAGGCATGGTCTTTGGTGACTCTGCAGGGATCTCAGAGGGCAGACTGCTGAGGGTACAATTTTTATTCTAAGGAGGCAAAGCTGAGGCATGCATTTAACTAGAGGGAAGAGTCTTTCCCAATGTCCTTTAGCTATCAGAAAGCAGAATAGCATACACTGACATCTATCTGCGAGGCAGGTGGGTTTTGCGTGGGTTTAAGACCACTGGTGAGATTCTACCTTTAACCAGCTCTCTGAAAGAGGTAGGCAGTGTAGAATGGCTGGCCAGTTTCTTTTCTTTTCATGTGTTGTTCTGCCTTCACGGCCAAGGGAGGGAATGACCCATTGTGAGTTCTTACAGCTTATCCACAGCAAAAGAAACTACGCAGGTCCTCCCTGGCAGTGTAGGAGTTAGTCTCAGTGCTGTCAAGCTATTGCCAGCCACTGCTACCTGAGTTCGATCCCTGGCCAGGGAGCTAACCCACATATGGCGCAGCAGACCTATTCTGGTCTCTTCTGCTGCTCCCCTCCCCAGTGTATTTCAGTGTGCCTCTTCTGCGCCTTACTCTGTCTCTGGTGAATCCTCTCCCCGCCCCACCCCCACCTCTGCCTATACTCCAGTTCTTGTATGCATAAATAAATAAAAATAAATCTTAAAAAAAAGAAACTAGGCACCAGAGAGTATATACTGTCTGATTTTTTTTGTATGTTATTAAGAAAAAACCAGACATAACTAATGATATAGATATCAGACTATTTGGTGTCTTTAGGGGGATTATCAACTGATTGGGAGCTGAGAGTGCCTTCTGGGGTGTTGGAAATGTTTTATACTTTGGTCTGTGTATTGGTTACTGAGAAATAACCATATAAAAATTCATTGAGGGGTGAATTTAAAAGTCATGCATGTACTTTATTATACCTCAGTTTTCAAAGAAAGCATTTACCTGGACATAAATGTACACAAAGGACTTCTCAGTGTTGACAGTTTAGTAGCATATTCCCAATATGATGTATTTGCTCCTTCGGGACATTAAATCCTGTAGGATCCAAGTTCTAATTGGGAAATGTTTCATCAGACCCTACTATATCTTACTGTTTCTCAATTTACTTTTCAATTTTCATTTATTTATGTGCATCTGATGTCTTTCTGGTTACTCCAGGCTGTACTGGACACTCACCAGATGTAAATGGTGTGATGGACTTATCAGGTGTAGGGTGCTGACCCCAATATGTTCTTGAGTGTTTACCATGCAGCTGCTAAGTGCTCTAGGTGCCCCCTACTCTTGTAGGGCAGGTTCTCTGCCCAGCCTGCGGTCTATTCCTGCACCAGATATAAAATATATTTGCTATGTCACAAATTTCTACACATATATAACAACCATCTGAACCAGATATTGATAACCTTTTTCCATATGGGATGAATTCTCAACATTTTGTTCTTTCTGGCCATATGATCTTAGCTGTGTATGAAAACAACCATAGGGGATACAGAAACAAAAGACTGTGAGTGTCTTCCAGTAAAACTTTATTTACAAAATCAAGTGGTGAGCCAGATTAGGTAGAACTATCTCTGGTGTAGATCATGTAGTCATCCTAATAATTTAACAATGAAGAGTTTACTCCGTCTCTTTGGTCTTGGTTTTTCTAAGGAAGTAGACTGTGGTTTGGTGAGCTACACAGCTTCCTAGGTTACCCATGGCATAATGATTTCTAACCAGAGTTCATATGAAGAATTACATTTGTGCCGTTGACGTGTTACGGTTGTGTTTTAGGGTCTGTGAGAATGAGGACCCTGTCTGATGGTGCTTAGCATTCATGAAGCACTCAATATGTATTTTCTCATTTGAGCAATTTTAACTCTGAGTCTTGAAACATCATCTTATTTGGACTTGTAGAGATTATAAGCAGGTAATAGAAAGTGTGTGGATGAATAGCAAATCGAACATCAGGCTTAGATTCTGGTCGTTTCCAAGCTTGTATTGTGACTGCAAGCCACTTAACCTTTCTGAATGAGGTTTCGTGTAGGACTCTTTCCAAGATTTCTAAATTTCACAAGAGGATACTAAAGAGGCAAAACTATAACCCAATTTCAGGGAAGTCAAATGGCACACAGAGAAAATTGAGAGGAGTAACTCAGGCCTAACCATATCAGTATCCTCATCTCATTTATTAGGAGTCCACGTGACTACACTAAGTGATGTGAACGGCCCTGTCTTCCCATTCTTTTGAAGTCAATAATAGGTTAGAGAGGGTTTCCAGGGCAAGGAATAAGATCTGTTATTAAACACTGTCTTATCTGAGGATGCATATATCCACTTCCTTCCTCTCAGTGTTTCTGAACTCTGCCGAGGAATGAGCACACGCTCTGCTCCATGCCCAATTGTTTGAATCACTGTCTTATTGCCCTTACTTAGATTTTATTAATTCTACCAAAATTCACAAAAGATGTCTGCATGTCATGCTAACCCCCAGACTGCAGAGGAACAATCCAGAGTTCTACTTTGTTTGTCCTTACCTTCTAGAGTGTATGAAATGGAGCACAGTTACTCAGGAAAAAGGAAAGAGAAAGTGATGTTTCTGTTTTATGATTTACCTACTCTTTCCTGCCACACACAAAAAAATTCTTTTAAGAGGAAATGACTTACTACTATGCTACCCTTCAATTTAAAAGTGCAACACCATTTTTCTCAAAGCAGCTCAGCCAGTTGGGCCCTCACAGGGTCATGTGCACCTCCTTGGGGAAATGGAGTCGTGGGAGGGTGGTAAAAATCCACCTTGTCTCCTTCGAAGTGTCACTTAGAACATCACAGTTTTCACTAGAGTCACCTCTGCCAGGCACGAATACTCCTTACTTGCATATTCTAAGGGCATTTTGCTGGGGACAGGGATGGGATGGGGGGGGTAGAAGTGGGGGTGAAACAAAACCTTGGTATTTCTTTTGTTCTCCACACTATTCCCTATTCAGGGTATCCTCCTCCTGTATAAATCTGGTGATATCGATCAGCTGCATTAAAAATCTTTCGGGTGTACCACATTGCCTAGAGGAAAAAGTATACAACCCGTAGTGGGCACCTCTCCTGATCTCTCCTCTCCTTTAAAAACTTCTGTTTCCATCACTGCGGAATGGAGGCTACAAAATAGGAAGGGGGCTCCATAGTCTGGGGTAAAGGACTAGGGGTCCTCTGGTGGTGGTGTGGTGTAGTGATGTCCATATGAAGAGGTGTGAACCTGCTCCCTTCAATCACAGTGCTGTAAACAAATGTTACCTCAATCATAAAGGAAAAAAAGCTCTGTTTCCACATGCATGTTTCTCCCCGTCCAGTTAAATTGAGATCTAATTGACTTGTAGCACTGTGTAAGGTTAAGGTGTGCAGCGCGATGATGGGACTTACATACATTGTCAAATGATCCACTGCATCAAGTTTCGGTAGCATCCTTTGTCTCACATAGGTACAAAAACCAAAACCACGAAAGAGAAAAGTCTTCCTTTGTGATGAGAACTTTTAGGACTTACTGTCTTGAAATCCATTCAGGTCAAATCAGGTTTTGTTGTCAATCATGTCATGAAAATCTTTGTTTTCAGAGCTTTGGAGGGATTGTGAATAAGGAATTATAGAATATTTCTCTGAAAGAAATTTCCTCCACTGTGGGGCCTTGGTGATGGGTGTGTTGTGGGGACATACATCTGAGGCTGTGTGGACCTATTCCCCGAAGTCACGTACAGGGTGGTGAGCCAGTGTTACCTCAATCATCATCGTCATCGTCATCATCATCATATTAATACTAACAATAATAAAACCTGAAATTTCCTCTAGAAAAAGAAATTTAGAAAGTATCCAATAAATATATACTCCACCTGTGATTTCTGGTTGGGTTTTGCTGAACAAGTCATTCCAATCTGAAGAAAAAAATTTAACGTACATTTTTACTAAAAGATAAACCTTGATTCACAGGTTTATTCATAACAGTGGCAAGATAGAGCTACTAAGTAGGCTATGACATTTTTAATTTCAAAACAGCTGCTATTTGCAATCTTTGTTATGGGGAAAATTGGCAAAAGACAGGGCATGGGGGCAGAACTAATGGAAGGAAAGGAATAGCTAAAATTAGAGGTTGTTCTGTTCCAGAGACTGGTAATTAAGTTTGTACTGTACCTGCAAATGTTTTAGAATGGTTGCTTTTTCCTGTTATTTGACACGGAATGTTCCTTTATCTGTGCAGGATGCATTTCTTTACAGCCCACAAAACAACACAACACAAAACAAAAAGTAGCTGCACGGAGCAGCTGCACTGTGTGGAGGGTGGAGAACAGTATTCTCTCAATAAAGTTTTAGGCTCATTACCCCTAGCCAGCTGGTGCCTAGAGTTGTACCACCAGGTGAAACCCTCATCAGAAGCTTTTATGAAAGATACATAATAGTTCCCTCAGTTGCTCTGGTTCCTAGACGTCTTGAAACCTGTTCATCTCTGGTTTCCAATTCTCTTGACTTTTGCAGGGAAATTAAGATTCTGTAACTGCGCTGTTCTTTTGAAGAGCTTTATCAGACCCTGCCAAGGCTTCCTGGCCATTTTCACACTGAGGAGCTTGAAATACATGTGAATCTTGTGTGCTCAGGTGGGTGGGATCATGAGGAGCCTGTTGCAGAGCTGGAATTCCTCCCTCCTGCTTCCTTCTTGTCCTGGTGCTCTCTGTCCTGGGTCGCCCCACCTGCTGTGCCTGCTCTGCCTGCCCGCTCTGTGCTCTGCCTCAGGCTCTTTTTGCTGTTAGTGCCTACTTTGATCAAGAATGGCTCCCTAACCCGCAGATCTTTAGGACTGGCATAAAGAATGCTTTGCATCTTGCTGAGACAGTATTTCTCCCCTTGTACCAGCCTCATAGAATCACCCATGTCTCTCCTGAGCTTTCTCAGAAGGCCAGGGATGGCTGATTCCTCTCGATTGTGTTCATGAGGAGTTAACCATGATAAAGAGAGAGAAGGGCTGTGTCCCAGCACACACTGGGGAGGGACAAGAGAGAAAAGAGACGTGACCAGTGTGGTCTAAATATTCAGACAGATAAGAATGTGCAGGGTGCGTTTTTCGCCCCCGTCTCATCTTCATCTACTCTGATGGCACTGAGACTACTTTTTGGAGGACGGACAAGATCACCTGACCTCATAGTTCTAGGGCAGAGGACATATACTGAAAGTGAATTTTAGTAATTTAAGGATTATTCGCAATTAAGGGAGACCTTCCTCTCACATAAAGGAATTTCGGGGTGATGGTAGTGAAGATCAGCTCTCTTGGTGGAACTAAGGACGGTCATCTCTGTGTGAGGCTGGCCCCCAAGGAGTGTCCATCCCAGCAAAAGTCAGCATCGTCCCGGAAAACATCATTCATTGGGAATAAACCCATACTCAAATTTTTTCATAGAAGGTGCAGTTATTTTTGAGCATTTAATAAAAGCTGTTTACCAGGACTCTCAGTCCTCTCACCAGCAGAGACTTTAGCAAAAGGCGGATTGGGAGGAATGACATCAGCAGTCATTGACTGAACCCCCACAGATGCCAGGCGCTGAGCTAAACAGCTCATACGGATTCTTTAATGTCAACCTGGGGACACTACTGTGAGAGGGGACTACTGATATCTCCCATTTGGTGGATGAGAGGAGTTCTTGGATCATACAAGGTCACATGGGTGTTGAGTGGGGGGCAGGCGGTCTGGCGGCAGGGGCACAACCCTGTTGGTGTGTGGTGGGGGGAGCCTTCCATGCTATCATGTGCGAGCTGAAGGCAGACGGAGAGGCCAGGAGGGGGCAGCAGCTGAAGGAGAAGAGGACTTCCGTCTTTCACCACATGGAGTTGGGAAGGCAGACTCTGTGTTCTGAGGCTGTGTAAACAGCTGGATGCTAATAAAAATAAGCACACGGGTGACAATCCAGTTTTAAATAACTCAGCAGAGTGGAAGGGGATGAAAAGGAACTAGATGACCCATTCTTTAGGTACTGTTATTAAGTAGGCTATTTTTGAGAAAACACAGAAAAGCTGGGGTAGGGTGGGGCCTGGAGCCGCCATATAAACCCTGACCTCATTTGCTTTTGACAGCGTAACAAGTCTGGGAAGGTAAATAGTTGAACAAGAAAAACAGGATCCGGGTAGAGGTGGAGGCAAGGACTCCCAGGTGAGCAGAGGTGATAGCAGAGGCCCTTCCAGGAAGGAGACCTGGCGGCTCTCATCCCCTTTTTGATAGAGGTGATAACGCTTTTCCCACCAATGGGGCACATTGTCGTGTTGGGGGCTCTGTATCTCTTTTAGGTGAGGTTGCTGCCTCTAAGCTCTTTAGGCGTAGGCATTCTGCCCTGATGTGGGTTGAAGAAATTCTGGGGAAACTGAGGATTAGTGGAAATGCAGCTGAACAGGTTCTTTGAAGGCAGAAGGTTGACCTGAGGGGGAGACTCTTCTGTGGACAGAGGGTGAGAGAAGGCCCTGCTCTGGGGGGAGGAATTGGTGATCGTCTTCTCAGGGAAGACAATCAAGTTTATGTCCTGATTCTGCTAAAGAGAGAGAGGCACAAGAAGACCAGTTGTTGGTTTTGGTTCTTCAGTTTGATGCATTTGACAAATGCTGTCCCTTGAGGCATTTCTCACACAGTTTTCACAATTTAAGACTGAGTTCTCTTTTGAGTAGGAGTCAATTGTAACTCACAGGCACTTATCTGTTGCCTCTTTCCTGTCACAAAGTCAGTCTCACTCTTGACAGACAGTAAAGCAATGAGCAAACATTTCAGTGGCTGGTGACAGAGCTGAAAATGCATCAACCTGGGCTTCAGCGGCCCTGGGCTTCAGTCCTGGCTCCGCAAGTTACCACTTCTGCAAATCTCTCAGAGGCTCTCTTCCTTTCTACATGTTTAAAATGGACATACAATCTGGGTCACCCTGGTGGCACAAGAGGTTGAGTCTCAGCACTATCAAGCTATCACCCGTCGCTGCAGCACGAGTTCTGTCCCTGCCAGGGAGCTGACCCACATGGCGCAGCAGACCTCTCCTGTCTCGCCTGCTGCTCCCCTCAGCAGTGTATTTCAGTAGATCTGCCTGTTTTGCTCCCTGTTCTGTCTCTGGAGAATCCTCTCACCCCCTGTGCCTCTGGCCTACACCCCAGTTCTTCTATACATAAATAAATAAAAATAAATCTTTAAAAAAAATGGACATACAATCCACCTTGAGCTATTACAATGAGAATGAAATGAGATGAATACAAGTACCAAGGTATTTAATGTACAGCAGATGTGGGGATCTGAGGGCAGGTCTCCCACAGAAGCAATATTTATATATGGATTGGAGCTCTCAACCTAGAGGAAGAGTAAATGACGCCAGAGGTCCCTACAATCATCCATATTTGATGTGCAATGCATTATACATCTTTTCTCACACCGATTTACCTTGCTAATTACCTGTCACTCTGGCTAATACTGGAATTAGCGTGTCTTTCTCAGCAGCCTCAGAGGGCTTGTTTGGGAGGGAGGGTGGCCCAGAAACCTTCTGTGTGGTTCTGGAATAAACGTGTTCAGGGAATTCAACTACTGTGAAAGTGAGCCCCTCCACCGCACCCTGATTAATAATCTGTAGAGAAGAAATCCGTGGAAGCCTTTCGCCCTTAGGCTTTCCTCCTTTACCTTTCGCCTTTCCTTCACTTTTCAGATGCTCATAGTCTAAGCAAGACGAAAGTACGTTTGCTTCTCCTAACTGCTCATAACTGCTCATGAAGCGTAGCGTGTCTGTGCCCTTTGATGTTACCCAGCATATTGTATCTCCTGCAGGCACCAGGAGGTTCCCTTTTCTCAGATTTCACTTGATGTCTTCTATAACATCCAGGAGGAAAATAAAACCATGGCAGAGTGTTCTCATCAATCAAACCTCTTTTTACTGCCTTCCCTTTTGTGTCTCGTGGTGTGACTTCTGACCTGCCCTGGGCTGTGTGACCCTCAGGGTTTAGATCATCATGTTCTAACCAAACGCATTTGCTTTAAATAATTGAAAGGCACCTTGTTTGTTTCCCTCTTAATAAGGAGAAATACTAATACAGAATGCTCTTTAATCTTAATAATCAACAAGCAAACAAAGCCAGCCTGGGGCATTGCCCCATCACCCACTGTATACTGTAGACAGGGCTTGTAAGCTCTGAACAATACACTTGAGACACAGTAAATCCTTAGAACAAATTCCCTATCCCTCTCCCCGCTGCTGGGTGGTTAAGCTGGTGCACTCCAAATAGATTGGTTTTAAGTTTGTATTAACCCTTCAAGCCCACGTTGAGTAAGTCATTTATACAAAATGACCTGTTACATCATCTTAGAAAGGAAGCACATGCTTTGTGTGGTCGTGAGTAGAAACAGTTACTACCACCTTAGGTGGTAACTTATCTTTTTTTTTTTTAAAGATTTATTTTTATCTATTTATGTGATCACAAAGAGCTGGGATATAGGCCAGAGGGGTGTGTGTGGGGGTGAGAGGATTCACCAGAGACAGAGTGGGGAGCAGAACAGGTGAATGGATTGAAATACACTGTTGAGGGGAGCAGTGGGCAAGACAGAAGAGGTCTGCTGTGCCATGTGGGTCAGCTCCCTGGCTGGGGATTGAACTCATGCTGCAGTGGCTGGTGATAGCTTGATAGTGCTAAGACTTTAACCCCTGCTCCACCAAGGAGGCCCCCAGGTGGTAACTTATCTTTAGCTGAAGGGAGTCTGGGGGGCGTGGCTCTTGTCGAGTGATCACATACAGACATGTGTCGCTGAATGACGGGCACTGCACTCTGAGAAATGTGTCTTTTGGTGATTTTGTTGTGACATCTGAATGTCACTGATTGTACTTAACCTAGATGGTTTGCCTGTACATATATATGTAAAATATATACTATATATATATAAATATGTATATAATATATATATGGGCCACTATTGACATGTGGTCTCTGTCATCGCCTGAATCCTCACTGAGGTGTGGGATTCAATTGGTGTCCTTTCTCAAGCATCATCTTTAGGAGAGCCTTGTGAAGAAATGTGGAAGTCAGCCAAGGGTTGAGTCACTGGTTCAGTAATTTTTGATACTGTGAAATTTTATAAAAATGCTTAGTCTCAAACAGTCCAGTCAAAAAATGGGCAGAAGAGCTAAAAAGACACTTCGAGGAAATGTAAATGGTCAACAAGTATATGAAAAAATGCTCAATATCACTACTAATCAGGGAAATGCAAATCAAAACCACAATGAGATACCATCTCACACCAGTGAGAATGGCCCATATTAAAAAAAACTGGCAACAACAAATACTGGTGAGTATGTGGGGAAAAAGGAACCCACTTACACTGCTGTTAGGAATGCAAACTGGTCCAACCACTACGGAGAGTTGTGTGGAGAACCCTCCAACTACTAAAAATGGATCTACTGTATGACCCAGAAATTCTACTCCTAGGAATCTACCCAAAGGATACAAATACATTAATTCAAAAGGACAGCTACATTTCTGTGTTTTTTGCAGCACTATTTACAATAACTAAGATTTGGAAACAGGGGTTAAAGTCTCTAAATACCCCAAAGCAGATGTGGTATATATACACAATGAAATACTATTTGGCAATCAAAAACAATAAACTCATGCCATTTGCAGCAACGTAGATGGAGCTGGAAGGGATTATGCTCAGTGAAATAAGTCAGAAGGAAAAAAGAAAAATATAAGATGGTTTCATTTATAGGAGGAATATAGGGAAACCGAACAAAGGGTCAGGGAAAAAAGGACAAAACTAGCAGGCAAACTATAAATTAGACAACAGCAGGGGAGGAGGAGGGAGAGGGATCAGAACAGGGTCGAGAAGAGCACAAGAGACTATGGTGACAGGTCACCAAGGGGTAGGACTTGGTGGGAATTTTATGGGGATTACACCTGAGAGGAGAAATGAAACATTATACAAAAATGAACAACAGTGTAAAAAAATATATATATAAATAAGTATATTAAAAAATAAAAATAAAATATAGTACAGCCAACTTTAAAAAGATGCTTGATCTGTTTTAAATTAAATATTTACTTGAAATATTACTTAAAGTAAAATATTACTTAAATGACATACCATTTAAATTATAGTCAGCATTTACAACATAAAAATTATAAAAAATATTAGAAAAATGTTATTTAAAAGATAGTTGTTTAAAATGGTGATTGTTGGGGGGTGAGGGGCCCTGAGAGAGTGCACCCCCCTTCTCTGATCAAGTTCTGGAACAACAGAGAAGTAAGACAGAAGGGAAAGGCAGATGGGAGTTCCACCTATCAGCTGCTGGCAGAGAATGTCGCATGCGCTTGGGAAGGGTGGGCTGCATTTTACGAAGCCCCAGGATCAGACCTGACCAGCTGGCCCCAGATCTAGCTCTGTCAAACTTCGTGCATGAGGAGCAGGGCCAAGCCCCTCGTCTCTGGTGGAGAGTGGCCTGGGAAGGCCTTGAGCTACTGCACCCACCTGGAGAGAGACTCCTTCCACACCACCGACAGAGGGAACTCTCTAATGTCCACCTAGAGGGCAGTTTAAGTACCACAGAAAAATCCACCCCCCCCCACCTGTGGTAAATTCTAATTTAATATTTAGATTAATGGCAGTGTCTATCCACAAATGCATTTTTTCCTTATCTGTCTATATATACATGTATATGTAGGGTAAGTGATTTAATCAGGATTTTTATGCCACTAGTCTCTGGCTATCACCTTGCTCGTGTTAATGCAAGGGGTGCTTGGGATAGTGGGCTCAGCCACGCGTGCCTCATTGCAGATACCTGGAGCATGGGTGTGCGTGTGTAAGTGTGCACACTTGAGCCTAGAGGGCAAGGCTCTAAGGCAGTGTCAGGGACCTCAGGGAGAGGGGACGGCTACAGGACGATGGCTGCGAGAGAGCAAGTGACTACAGAGGTGACACCACAAGACAATGCCAGAGAGAACTCAAAGAAAGAGCCCAAAGATTTGCTGGGTCTGGGGGGCTTGCCAGTCTCCTGGCCCCTTGGCTCCTCTGCCCACCCTGAGCCTGCTTGCTGCCACAACAGTATATATGTATCCCTTTAAGAGATGAAATATCATGTAGAATTCATCATTTTTCAGACTGGGTTTAAAGCCCAGCTCTGCCACTCACTGGCACCGATGTCATACAGATAACCTCCGTTATCTCAACTGTAAAGTGTATGCCTATTTATACTTCTGTTGTGTAATAAATGAAAAGCACTCAGCCCAGTTCTTTTTTTTTTTTTGTCTTTCAAATTATGTTTATTGAGGTAAAGTTGCTTTACATTGTTCTATCTGCATTGGGAGTTACAGGTTTACGCCTCTACAAATGTACATTTTCACACTGTTTCCACCTCCAGAACCCCTAAAACCCCCCACCATGTTCCCACCAGTGCATTTCTTGATGCATAGTGGTTAATAAGTGGTTCTCATATTATTAATTCAGTTGTGTTTTTTAGCTCTTCTGGGCACCTATATGAATATATAGATCAGTGCTGCTCAAACTTCAGAGCTCATACAAATCATCTGTGATCTTGTTAAAATGCAAAATGTAAAAGACATAAATAACAATAAAAATATATATTATAATAAAAAAAAAGGTAGATCTGATTTAGGACATCTGGGCGGGGTGGATAGTCTGCATTTCTCCCACAGCTCCTGGAGCTGCGGGTCCAGGCACTGTACTTGGAGTAGCGAGGTGCTCGAGGTCAGAGACTGTTAGTTTTATCTTACTTAGCGAAAGTAAAATTTTGTGCTTTTTAAAAAGATTTAGTTATTTATGCTTACAAGAATTGGGGTGTAGGCTAGAGGTGTGAGGTGGTGAGAGGGTTTACCAGAGACCGAGTGGGGAGCAGAACAGGCAGATCTACCAAGGTACACAGCTGAGGGGATCAGCAGGCGAGGCTGGAGAGGTCTGCTGCGTCGTGTGGCAAGCTCCCTGGCTGGGGATTGAACTTGTTCTGCACTGGCTGAGGATAGCTTCGTAGTGCTGAGACTTAACCCATTGTGCCACCAGGGAGGCTCTAAAGTAGAATTTTGTAATAGAGTCAGTTGTTTCTTTCTTATATTGCTCTCCTAAATACTTTTTGTTATCGGTTAGTACTTAACAAGGTAGTAAAAGGCTTCAGGGTGGGTTGGAAAGAGGCCTGCCTCTAACATTTGCAGGACTTACAGCAAGATTTCAAATGGAGGCGGACATGCTGTATGTACACATATTTAAAAGTTATCAATCAAAAGAACAAGTAAGATCTGTACTGTTATCAGCAAGCACATGGAAAGATGCTTAATTTCAATAATTGTTAGAAAAATATAAATCAAAACACATTGAGAGCCACCTCACACATATTATGATGGTGCTATCAAAAAACAAGTAGAAAATAATAAATATTGGTGAAGATGTGGGGAAATTGGAACCCTTGCATACCATTGATGGTGGGGGGGAGTGTATAATGGTGCAGTTGCTGTGGAACACAGTGTGGTGTTTCCTCAAGAGAAAAGTAAAACAGAATTACTCTGTAAGCCAGAAATTGCCCTTCTGGGTATATACCCCAAGGAATTGAAAGCAGGGTCTTGAAGAGCTATTTGATTTCCTATGTTCATTTATAATTGCCAAAAGGGGAAAGCAACCCAGTGTCCATGGATGGGTAAATACACACAAAACGCAGAGGGATGTCTGAATCATTAGTTATACATACGGTGTAAATACACACACCGTGTTCTGTGTGTATTTACACCGTATGTATAACTAATGATTTAGGCATCCCTCTGAAACCACAAATTAGAACATAAAGAGAAAGTGGACACTAGATGTTCCTGGATGTGAACATCTGTGTTTATGGAAGAACGAGAGTCAAAGTTCAGGGTCCCAGGTTGCACTGAGCCCCAGGTGTTGAGTGACCCAAGTGCTGACCCCTCTTTGATATATTTTTAATTCATGCTACAGGCAGAACTGTTATAGCGCCTACTTTTCTTCTTCATCTTTTTTTTTTTTTTTGGTATGTTTGTGCCATGTGGAACCTTCTTTCCTGAATCTGAGTATAGCGAATGTTGGAAATTAGTTTTTTGCATTCTACTGAGCTGCCAGATGTTGAGATGTTCAGTCAGGACAATGAGTCAAACTGAGAGTCACAGTCGAGCCTTTTTTCACTTACTGTGACTGCAAGCAAGAGCCAAAAGAAGGGGTCAGCTCCCCAGAGTGCCACTTTCCCCTGGAACAGCTCAGGGTGAGGGTCAGGTGGACTTCCTCATGCTGCTCAGATGTAGGGGTGGGGCTGGTTTGGGGGTGAGAGCAGAGGTGGTGAGACTCAGGATTATCTTACTGCTAATGAGCTCTAAATAAAGACTCTGTGGACCCAGTAGGCTCAGGAGAAGGAGAGGGGCAAGGATTAAAAGTGGAAACGTGCCTCAGTCAAGGTCTTTCTTGGTGGAAGCACCTGAGAAGTCATAAGGGGTACCCCAAATGGAAGTGCCTAAAATGCAGTGTGCACCAGGGTGTGGGGCAGGTTGGAGGATGTCCTCAGTCCTCACCCTAAACTCCTTCCAGAACATTGCCTCGCACTTCTCACCAGGTCTGGCAGACAGCTTCCTCCCATGTCTGAAGCCAAGCCTTGTAATGACCTGTCATGCGGCTGGCAGATAAAACTTAGGATTTGGGCCTGCAGTGGGACTCCTCAGTGACAATTTGCTTTGCTTGTGTTATTTTATTTCCTCCTCATGATGAAATAATTTTCTCCATTTTCATTGATAAGGAAATGGAGATCCAGAGTAGATGGCCTATCCAATATCATACATTTAATCAGTGGCAAGGCTAGGGTTTGAAATCTGACCAGGGACATATGTGGTATGAAATTTGGGGAGAATATGAAATTAATCAGATATAATCCCATCATCAAAACTTATTGTCTCTTTGGTGAAACGAGGATACAAATAAATTATACAGAGAAGTGAAGTTTAACTGCCTATAAGAATGCCAGCCAACTCGTTTAGACTATATCTTTCCCTTGGCAATTTCTCCTGTCCTGGTCCTGCCACACAATATGGTTTGTTCTGCAAAGCAAAGAACCTGCAAACCACAGTCTGGGACCAAATCTAGTTAGGCTCATTTGCTTCTAATCCAGGCTACTTTCTTCTTAGAGTGGCAGAGGTGAGGCACTGTAGCAGAGTTTTATATGGTTCACAGAGCTGATCAAACCTGCCCCTCTATCGAAAAAGTTTGCCAGCCTCTGCCATAGCACATCAAAATGAACAAATAGCAGAAATCAATACATAACAGAGCAAGCCATCTGCTGTTAGGGAATATGTCCTAAATTTACCCTTTACAGGAAGAATTGAATCCTTAGTTCTTATAAAAGGTATCTTATTTCCATGGAATATTATCAAGATTATAAATAAGTATATATTGTAAGACTAGCAAAAATATATAGTCTCGATTGGTTTATTGATTGAATGATTCATTTCTTGCCAACTCAAATTGCAAACTTTGTTGAAAAGTAAAGCCATAAAACAAACCCCAAAAAACCAGCATGCTTACTCAAAACTTGCTTAGTTTTGATGACATTATCAGCAAAATGCAAAATGAAACTGGATCTTAATCCTAATGGCTGGAGTTCACTTCTGTTTTACTTAGGGGGAAATCTTTTAGGTATAGATTGCATTCTCTTGGCTCATTATAAGCAATGTCCTTAAACATGAAGCTTCTACATTCTTCAGCCTGGTGACTGGCTTTCAAATTTCATGTAATGATGGGCTTGAGTGGAAGAACAGGAAATAAGGCAGTGGGATGACACAGAGGAAGTAGCTCAGGGAGCCTGGAGTTCTAATCTTGGTTGTACAGCTCCCTGGCTAAACCAGGCTTTTAATCTTGTTCTGCCCTCGTTTCCTGTAACCTGAGTCTGGAGAAACACAGCTTGTGTGTGTGGGAATAGGGCCTCCAAACTTTATTTCTACCTACCCTCCACCTGAAAGCCTATTTACCTCCTTCACATCTCGGGATCCATAACAACAGAACTAGCCCCGCTGAGTTATGATGCCAACATCTGTTTAGAGACTGCGCTAAACAGTCAGCCTCCTCCTGGCTGTAAAGTCAGGTATTCTGGAAGGTTGCTTGGGGTGAACTAGGAAAGAGGGAGGCCTTGGTGGGCTAAGGACCAAGATCGCTACCTGAGAGAGTCTGCTGTTCCCTGCTAGCTTGGTTAGGGAAAGGAAATGGGAAAGGAACTGCCAGTCCATTTACAGAAGTTCCAGACTCTTCTTCCCAGAAGTATCTGCTCCACTCAGATGACCAACCAGCACCTGACTTGAGTGTCTAAATCACCCAACAGGGCTTGTCTAACTAACTGCCGGAGGTGCCAGTCTGAGGGCCACAGTCTTCACCTGCAGCTGTCTGCTCTATGGAGAGCCTGGAAACTTAGCTCCCTGGGGTCTGTGGGTGCCCTGCTGGAGACCTCTGTTCCAAAGTGCTGTGGTTTCGCTCAAGCTAGGCTCTTGGTTGTCCCTTTGTATTTGTTTCTTAACCCCCCACTGGGTTTCTAGTCCTGATATTTTTTCAGACACAATGAAAACTGGCCTCATTTGGCTGGTCCCGGTGGAGTCTAGTCGTTCAGTGATCTCTCAGGAAGGGAGGGAGAAAACGTCTTTCTTCACAGGGAATTATTTGGGAGTTTCTGCTTTTGTGTTTTTCTTTTCTAATATGTCATTCACTTTATTGACTGCTTATTTTATCTGTTGCTGAGAGGGGTGTATAAAATCTCCCAGATTGTAGATTTGTTCATTTCTGTTTGTATTTCCGTCAATTTTTTTGCATTGATCAGTTTGAAGCCACATCTTAGATGTACAGTATTGTTATATTTGCTTGGTGAAATTTTCCTTTATATCACTATGAAGTGTTCCTACTTATTTCTTTTTTGTCTAAAAGTCTGTATTGTTTGGTACATTCCTGGGATATCTAGTTCCCCCATCCCCTGCCCCTAGATGTAATTCATTTTATTTTGCAGATATGAACGATAATCTGGTGGCCGCAAGAGAGCCCTCAATTTTCTGCAGTGACTAAGTATGGATCTTTTCGATGGTTAGAGAGTTCCTGCTGTCTATTCTCAGGGTTAGAATGAGAAATCTATGCCTTGGAGATGGCATTGAATGTTACTTTAGTCGGGCCTCCCTGGTGGCGCAGCGGTTGGGTGCTGCGCTGTGGAGCTGTTGGCAGCACGTGATGCGGGTTCGACACCCAGCCGGGGAGAGTCCCACGTGGTGCGGCAGACCTCTCCTGCCTTGCCCGCTGCTCCCCTCAGCAGTGTATTTCTGATCTGCCTCTTCTGCTCCCCACTCTGTCTCTGGTGGATCCTCTCGCCGCCCCGCGCTTCTGGCCTGTGCCCCAGCTTGTATGTATAAATAAATAAATCTTTAAAAAAAAAAAGAAAAAAAGAATGTTACTTTAGTCAAGTTACCCAGGATGGCAGTAAAATACCATTGGTCAGCAACATCCTGTTGAGCAGAGGAGTAGAAGTTGCCACACGGTGGAAGAAATGACACCCATAAGCACAGAGTAAAGGCACCCAGCTGTTTTTTAAAAATGCACTTCATTTTACTTTTAGTGAGGCAACGCTAGTTTATAATGCTAAGATTACATTTTCTTACCACATCTGTCATCAAATGTCTATTCACCATCCACCAGCAATCAGTAGGCCCTCTGTTCATTGCCTCCCCCATCTGCACCTTGTGCCACCAATCTGTTGTCAGAGTTTAAAGATTTGTTTTTGTTTATATTCCACAAATGAGTGAAATCGTGCAGTATTTGTCTTTTTCCTTCTGGCCTATCTCATTTAGCATATTCCCTCAAGGTCCGTCCATGTTGTTGAAAATGGCAAAATGTCATCTTTTTAAAGGCTGAGTAGTGTTCTATTATATATACATACCACATTTTTACCATTTCTTTGTGGTTGGTACTTAGTACCCTGTTGTATTGCAAGGAGAGAAGTGGGTTTGCTGACTTGTTTTCCCAGTAGTCTTGCCTCAGAGATAATGGATGCCTTGCCAGAGAAGGACACCAGGGCCCTGGCATTCTGACCAGTTCTCTGCCTGAGTAAACATTAAGTGCCAAATAATTAGAAGAAGAATTGAGACGGGGTAGAACTGATAAGTAAAAAGGCAAAGAAGATCAGAATGATGGGAGTGAAGCCGAGCTACGGATCAAAGAGATTTTCCAAATTTCCCAGCAGCAGTGGAAGGAAGTGGTGGAGAGAAGCTTGGGGCAAAATCTGTCTCCGCAGCCACACTGACTGTAGGAGACAGTGTTTATGTGTAAATAAGAGGGACGGGACAGCTTGAAAATTTTCTGCGAAAAATCTTCAACCCGAGGAATCTGTGCCCAGATGCCTCCCTCACATTGCTGGTGCTGGCCACGCAGCTCCTCAAGGAGACATTTGTGGGGGCTGATGATGAGGGGTCTTTCCTGGTACCACTTTGTCTCCCTGGCAACACAGTGCTGCCTCCACAGCACAGAAACGAATTTCCCAAGCTCACTGTGCTAGTGAGGAGAAATTATGTTCAATTTACTGAAGACCTCCAAGTGATACGCTCCTTTATTCCCACTGGGTTACAATTATAAGGAATTTAAGTAAGATTCAAGAGGCTCATAAAATCACAAGAATGTCAAGTCTGTCTATCTTAAGACATTACACTTTTCGTTGACATTAAATGAGGTGAATCCATTGATTTTAAAATTTAACACTTACAAAATCTCTTTGCTTCCCTAAAATCTTTTTTGTTCTCATGTTTTTTGACTTGCATTCCTTAAAGACACCATCTCATGACCACTTTGCACTACTTTTTGTTGTCCCTCTGCTTTAAGTCATTCATAAACCACAGTCCCTTTCTCCTTTTAGATTCTTTCTCATCCTAAATTTAGTTCTATGATCATAAAGGCCGTGAAAGATATTACCTGTCGACTAAGAATCCTTTCAGACACCTGTTCTCATAAGCACACCTGTGTTTAGCTGCTTTGCACCTAGACTCTTTGACTCTCATTTCACTTGAGCTGGGTTTAGCTTTTGTGGGACCAAAGCTCTGTTGCCTCTGTCAGAATTCAGCTGGTTGTCCCCAGGATGACAGAGCACAGCATGAGTCCCTCCTCTGTCAGTCCCTCTCCCACTCAAGGCCCAGTACTTGTTGTATTAATACTTGAGAGGAAAGAAATGGAAAGAGGTTTTTCTTGAGTTCCAGTCTGTCTTTGGATTTCACTTCAACAGAACTCTAATTTTTCATGGGCCTCCCTGGTGGCGCAGCGGTTAAGCACTGCGCTGTGGAGCTGTTGGCAGCGGCGACACGAGTTTCATACCTGGCCTGGGAGATTCCCACATGGCGCGGCAGACCTCTGCTGCCTCGCCTGCTGCCCTCCTCAGCAGTGGATTTCCGTTGATCTGACTGTCCTGTTCTCCACTCTGTCTCTGGTGAACCCTCTCGCCACCCCATGCCTCTGGCCTGTACCCCAGCTTGTATATATAAATAAATAAATCTTAAAAAAAAAAAGAACTCTCATTTTCTCAGACTTATAGCCTGCTCCCAAAAGCAATACACAAAGTTGTTAGGGAAAAATGTTAAATGTAAGTTTTGAGCCAGATGTTTTATTCTGTGTTTTTTAGTAGAATCTTAACTTTTCAGTTAAGTCTTCCTCATGAGGAAGTTTCCAGATGAGGAAACTGAGACCTAAAAAGAAAGTGACAGAACTCAGATTTGAGCCCAGAATTCTCTAACACCAAAGTTGGGTCTTTGTACTGCTCCACAGTGCTTTCTTAATTTAGTCTTTAAATTTATTTTTTGAGGTTTGGTCTGTATCTTAACATCATGTCAGTTGATAACGTCAATCAAGTCAGGTTATAGGCATTAAACAACATAGAACACATATTTTCATCTAACTAAACTGTGTGGAAGATATTTTGCATCAAATGTTTAAAATCTGTTTGACCTGTCTAACAATTTTTGGTTTATTTTTTTAGGAAAGATAGATTTATATTTAGTTGGTTGCTATGATTCTATTTGTATTGTTACTATATAAAATGTAATTATATGTAACCACTGAATAAAATATTGACTCATTTCACTCTAATCCTATATAATTTTATTTTATTTTAATTTTTTTCTAGACTATAAAACAGCAGTTTTACAATTTGTCTAATGTGACGTGGCAATCATCAAATTAGCAGTGGTTACCCTCAAGTTGTTAGACTAGCTGTGCTGTCATTTCTTGAGGTTATTTAAGGATAGCTAGAGTCACAGACATTGTCTACACAAAATACATCATATAAATCATTCTTGGTGTATTACCAGCAGCTGGAAAACCAGACCAAGGGTATGAAATAGACCTGGGGACGCATGCATGGTCTTAATAGAGCAAATGCTTAGCCTGTCCTGATTATCACAAAATCAGAACAGTGAGAATATTTGCCATGTTATCCTATATAATTAAAAAAAAAAGTCCATTAAATGATTTATCATGCATTCTCAATGAAAAGAATTCATACAACGTGCAACATACAGAGTAAAATATGAAAGGCTCTTTCATCACCATTCCATTAGTTTTTATACCTATTTTCAGATGTAACCACTGAAAGCAGTAAGGCATTTATCATCCCAGGTCTTTCTATATACTTGGTTAGGTGTTTATGCCATATACATACATATGTACCTTATTTGTTTTTCATTCATTTAAAATGCAGTTAGATTATACTTACCATTTTGGACTTGCTCTTTTTTCACTTAGTAGTGTATGGCAGATGTTTCTGTGTCCCGTCAAATAGGTTTACCTTGCTCTTTTTAATGGCAACATAATATCCCATTGTCTGTTATTACCAAAATTGGGAAGAAAAGGTTAAACACAGTTGAAAGATTTATTTACTCTAGAATCTCAGAGCCTTCAGTAGGGTAATGTGTGTTATAATCTCCAGAGGCTCTCCAGGATGGAGTATTACCAGACTTAGTTTACTCATTTAACCTATTTGGTTTCAAAGCTTCTCCAGGGAAAATTGTGCCTCTCCTGGATGATGCAAATCTGGAAGGGTAGGCTAAAATTTAGGATGTCAGGTCTCAACTGACTGAACCCCAATGGTATACACTTTAATGGCAACAAAAATGTTGCACATTGGTTTTAAATATCAGTAGCACAAGTATAGAACTAGTATCAGTGATTTTTAGAAAGAGGAGTCTTTATAATTTTATATGGATGTAAGTTCAATAAACTGTCAGGCTAATGGGGCTGTTTAAAAAGTTAGTGAAAATTTAAGATGTATAACCAGAATTATGTTGTCAGATCAATGGAGGTAATTATTTCGTTGTATTTCTATTAATCCAGCCTTGATCTTCTTTGGTTTCCTAGAGAAAACTCCACTTCTTAGCACCAAGAGCCAAAAAAAATGCTCTTGCCCTCAACCCTAACCTATCCTTGGAAGAGAAAAGAAGGGGGCAGAAGGATCAAATAGGAACCTAATGATACTTTAGAAGCCCAAAATACTACTGCATATCATATAGACACTTAAGAGTTTATAAAGAACTTCCCAAGAACCCATTTACTCCTCTCAATTCATTGCTGCAGATACTATTTCCTTAGTTTTACAGAAGAAAAAAATAATCCTCAGAGCACATATCAAGACCAATAGCCAGGACCTCGACCTGAGCTTGGTCTTGCCCTACTTCTTCAGAGGCCCCATCTAGGTTATTTCAACAAACTTCCCATTGTGTTTGTACTTGTATTGCTAAGCATTCCTTTTTGATAACCAAATATTTCCCAACTCCATTGTCCAAATTTTTGCCACTCCCCCGAATATTCCATGTAACAATTATGCTAATCCCAATGGAGCTATTCTGATTCCTCACTGCTCACCTGCTCTGCACACTCTTCCTTTTGAAATGATTAATGAGGCACAGGGTGTGAATTGCTTTACTACTTTTGCAATTTATTCTTCACTCCAACCTGTTCTTAGCTCTTTGCCTGACCAAAGGGATTTACTGCTGTCCATTGACCCACATCTTGCTTTCTGAAATCATCCTCATCCCTTAAGAAAAAGTCACTCCATACTTGTTTTTGGTGTGGCTGGATGTTTATTCTTCTGTATCCTGCTAGCTAAGGGTTAATCAATATTAGAAGTTCTGGAGTGGTCTTCAGTGGTATCCACTTTTAATCATTCATGGCATGAATGGAAAATGGAAAATTGAAAATTAAATATCTAGGTAATGAAGAGTAAATTTAATTTATTACTATTCATTGTCTGTTGCCAGAGACAGAACAGATATGGCTGTTATATAGTGATTATCAAAATGTTGGTACAATGCCTAGATTGCTCTTTTTGACATTTTCATCAGGTTAATGGAAAACATAAAGCTTTCTGGTTAATAATATTTGCAAGCAGAGTATATAATTTCTGAAAGTAGCTCTTATAGAATCCATTGTCCTAGATCAACCATTTATTTTTAAGACAAAGTTTATAATATATATTCAAAACCAGATATACTGTTTCTTCAAGTATACAAAAAAAGCCCACCCCCCAAACCCCAAAACCATTTTATCTAACACATCACCTGAAATAAGAATTACTATAGCTATTGTGTAAACTTCATGAAACTGAAGTTCAAAGCTCAGAAGCACATAGGAGATTTTATGAGAAACATTTAATTACATTGGGTAAAAAAGACACTTTGAAGATTATGGGCAAAAAAGACACTATTTGAAGATTATGATGTGGATTTCATTTCATGAGCGTCGATTGAATACTAGCTACTTCCTTCTTTCATAAACTCTGTATGTAGCTTTGCTTCCTGTGATTGACCTTGGCATTATTGATGTACCAATTCACCTTTAAAATATTTACCCCCAAATTTTGGGTGCCTTCATAGTATTTATCAGTCAGTCAAGCAATGCAAGCCCATGATTAATTATTAAATTATTACATGTAGGTAACATTTAGGTGCTATGGGGGAAACAAGATGAAGATAAAATCCCAGAACAGAGGGAACTTCTAATCCTGTTGAACAGATAAGGCTATGCCTGGTAACAGAGTAGAAATTCATTACATAATTGTTAAGTGAACCAAAAAATTTCTGTCCATCTGTCAAGCATGCTGTTAACTTATGTGGACATTAAATGAGAAGGAAAGTGCCATCCAGGAGGGGAGTTTTGGCAAGGACTTTGAGGCTTGGGCAGGATGGGAATGGTTAGAGAAGACCCAGGGTTATAAAAGGAAGTGAGACTGACCATCGAGAGGGAAGGGGAAGAAAAACAGGCACTAGATATTTCTAACTTCAACTCTATCTGTAACACATAATGTCCACTTAATCCTCATACCATTCTAGGAGGTAATGTTTTGCCCATTTTTCAAAGAGGATATTGGGTTACAGGTTCAGTTTCCAAAACCTGTACTTTTTCCATAACACATTTCCTCTGTGAAAACCTTAAAGGTGAGACAGCAGCCCCCAATGAACAATGTCCTTACATGAAAAAAGGTAAAATAGAAGCTCAGGAAACTCAAGCGAATCTTTATAATAAAATAACCATGTGGGTAGCTGTCAGTTCATCCTGTTTGCCAAGCAGCACACCTTTGTCTGTAAATCTTTTTCATATTTAATAAATGTCACTGAGTTTGGCCCTTTGTCAGCTTGACTTATGAGGTCATTATTTCCTCATGGCAATTATTTCCAAATTTATGAATTAACAATCTGGTCAATGTGGACTGGTGCCTAAGCAATTAGAAAAATGTGGTTCTTGGCCTCTGCTGAAAACCTTCACCTTCCTATGACTTGGCACATTCTCTCTTCCTGAAAAGAGAGAGAGACTTCTCCAGTATTCAGTCAGTGCTGGCATTAATGGAAGTCCAGACTGGCTTTAAGTAATTAGTACCATAAATTTGTTTAGCTCACAGATGTAGCTGTTAATTGCCTGTATTACATAGAAATGGGTGGAGGTTTGAGGCTCAAAAATGCCATAGTGATTTACTGAATATAGACCTCACTGAAAGACTGAATTCCTAAAGTCCCCTTATTTCTCTCTTAATTTCACTACCTTCATTTCACTTCAGGCTCTGGTAACCAAAGTTCTTTCACAGGACTTCAGCTTATACTCTGCTTTAAATTTCTTTTCTTTTCATGACCTCTCTTATTTGAGAACTTTGAAAGTTCATCTTCTCTGCTGTTACCAGTAACAATATTTTGCTTTAGTTCATGATTGTGTGTTCTATCTTCACAGTTCACAAACTTTTAATTTTAGTGTTTACTATCACCAGAATGTTAATGGTATAAAAATATTTTTTGTCAGAGAACTGCCTGAAGTTATTTTTCTAAAGCATAATAATATTATTTAATTTCAAAATAATTTTTTGAATGCCAAAACTTTTTCTTGACATCTTACTACTATAAAAATTATGGAGAGAATCAAGAAAGTGAAAAAAAAAAACCAACCCTGCAATCTGGTAGATATCATTTCATACTTTTTTATGCAAGTGACAAAAAATTTACTTGTAAACAGGACCATCTTTAATGTACATATGTCTCAATAGACTATTATGGATCACTTTCTATAGCAATATCTAATGATTTATTTTATGTAGTCAAATGCTGCACTATACTTCATTGAATGTACACATCATTATTAAGTCCTGTTGATGGACAATTGGATTCTAATTTTTTTCTTCTAGTTTTTTCTTTAAAAAAATATGCTGCCACGAGTGTTGTGTTTTATACATGTATTTCATCTACTTCTTCCATTTTTATCCTTTGGTTAAACTCCCAGAAATTGAATCAACAGATCAAAAGGTATGCAAATGAATATTTTTGATAATAATGCTAATTTGCCTGCCAGTATATTTTAACCAATATCTTGTGAGATTATCTATTCCAACATACTCTTTAGCAATTGGCATTAGTCATTAAATTTTGTCAAAACAATTGACAAAAGTTGTATGTTGGTTTTGTTTTCTTTTGTAGTTGTTTATCATTGATATTACACATACTTTGTTTAGATTAATGTACACTTGTATTTCTTCTATTTGTATGCATTTTTTACCAAAAGTAGTATTTTTTTCTCTAACAGAAAAAATTTATTTTTTTCTTATTTATTTCTAAGGTCTCTTTGTATATTATGAGTCAGTGCATTACCATGTATATTGCAATATTTTCCTCCACATTGTCATTTATCAACTTTGCTACTAAAATCTGAAAATATTTGCACTTATTTTCCTGCTTTCCCCAAGTGGTTTAATTTCCCCAGCCATTTATTGAATAATTCATTATGGTGGATTGACTGCAGTAATGGCCCCCAAATGGGCTCACTCTTCCCCGTGTCCAAGCCCAATGGCAGTGCCTCTGGGCTTGGACCTGTGTCTTCCTTTGGCACTGTGGCAGTAAAAACGTGATGCAAGCAGAGACTTGGAAAGGATCTGTGTGTTAAGGTTTACTTATTTGCTGCTTTTAGAACTTGGCTGCTATATAAATGACAGTAGCTATTGGCTTGTTTTACTATTTGGTAGGTTAACAAAAATTATCGCTGCTCTTGGCATGTTTTCCTGTATTGGGTTAGTTTCTCACCCACTACTATGATTATTTTCTATATTTAGAAGAAACATGTCAAAATCTTCCAAAGATTTTTGTTAGGGTTTTATTTTTCTTGCTTTAATTTTGGGAAATATTTTGAATAGTTAGTGCAGAACTTTGTGAAGTCTCATCTAATTTTATGCATCTCAGTTAACATTTAACATTTTTCTTAATGTTAGGAAGGGCCCCCTTTTTAATTTTTATTTAAAAAATCTTTTTCAGAAGTGCCCCTTATTTCGTTTATTTTTTTTTTTTATTGTGGCAACATTGGTTCCTATCTTAGGATAGCTTAAATGAATGAAGGAGGAAAATAAGAAGTAGCAGTTGCTTGCTTTTCCTCCTTCTAGAATTTTCTAAAGACTTTCCATGTGAGGGCCTCCCCGGTGGCGCAGCAGTTAAGCGCTGCGCTGTGGAGCTGTCGGCAGCGGCGACGCCAGTTCGTCGCCCTGCCGGGGAGAATCCCACATGGTGCGGCAGACCTCTCCTGCCTTGCCCGCTGCTCCCCTCAGCAGTGTATTTCTGATCTGCCTGTTCTGCTACCCACTCTGTCTCTGGTGAACCCTCTCGCCGCCCCACAGCTATGGCTTGTACCCCAGCTTGTATGTATAAATAAAAAATAAATCTTTAAAAAAAAAAAAAAGACTTTCCATGTGATCAGTCCTCTTTTTTCTATTTAATTTTCCAAACTCCTAAAAACTGCCCTCCATTCTCCTGGTCTATCTTGGAGCTTTGGTGATGAATAAAATGACCACATACGCATGCACACATACACACATTCATTTGCAAGAGGGCAAATACATGCACACAGATTGAAGTTAAAGGAGCTCTTTCATAATGGAGAACTGAATTATTTGATTGATTTAATAAAGTTCACAAAATCTCTAGGGTATTCGGTTGAATTCCTGTCCTACATTTTATATTACTTAAATTATCTGAAATGTGATCTAGTTCTTACTTGTTTACTGCCTAATCACAGCCAGAAAGTATTGAATGTTGCTTTTATTATGTCTTACAAATATGATTTAACAGATATCCAGCTTACATTTGTAAACTGACCTGTTTTTGTTAAAGATTAATATACTTTGGTTTGACAACACCATCGGGCTCTGGCAATGGAAGCTACCCTCATATATCTAGTATTAATATCAAAGCCATTTTCTTCATTATCTGGAACAATGTGGTTAAGATTAGAAACTTGGAATCCCCACACTGGTGCTTTTTTTCTACCACACCATTATTTTGTTTCAAGGACCAGATCTGAAATTACAGGCTGTTATGACTAATATTTTGCAATGAGGAAGTTTTATTCTATTGATATGGAGAAGGTGTATACATTTGTTGAATGTATGCATGGATGAATATAAGTAATATAAATAAATACTAGAAAGATTGCAAACATGATTAGTTATAATTTTCTTTTTTTTGTTATTAAATCTTCCTGGGGTGATTAGGGGTCTCACTGAAGAAATAGAAGGGTGGTGACAAGGATGGGTAGAATGGAAAACGCTTTGCTTGGATAAATAAAAGCAATGAATTCATGCTGAATTTCTGTACAGTTCTCAATGTTGGTTGTTAGTCCACTCTATAAAACCCAATTGGTTGTCGTGATTGCTGACTAGGAAATATAATAGCAGCATCAAAGCTAGTAATCATAAGTGCCATTCACCAGCATTACCAATTCTGTCTTCTAGGCATGTGGTTGAATCATAATTCCTGGGGCCTTTTATTATTCTGTGGCCTGTGTAACTGCTTTTGCACAATGAGCGTTTCATTAGGGAGGTGAGAGGGCCTCCGCCCCCGACCCCTCACCCCTAGTGCTCCTTTTTCTCCTGGCAAGATTACTGGTAGGCTTCCTGGCAGTGGCTTGCCCTTGGTCCAGTGGCCTGGAGTGAAGGATGCCAAATTTTTAGCTGAGGACCAAAGATGGTTTATTGATCATGTACTGTGAATTAAAAACAATTATTTCTTAGTTAAGACACTGAGAATCAGGGTAGTTTGTTAGTGCAGGCTAGTGTAGCCTATTCTGACTCATAAGTGGAATTTAAGGAAGTCACTCCAAGGAAAATTTTGCTTAATCTCTTACTTTGAATGCTATTTCTGTACCCAAGTCTCTACCCTGTTTTGATGGTTCTCCAGTACTATTTGGATATTATTTCAGCAGTCCGTCTTGAAGCTCTCTGCCTTTCCAAGCTACAAATAAAACACATATAGCTTAAAAAAAATAACATTAATATGTGAGGCATGTGGTTTTTCACCTCTCATCCTTTCATTTGTTCATTTCATGAAACAAAATATTGGACATTTGCTATAAATCAGTTTTATAACCAGTATAATAAAGTGGCAAACAAGAGCTATGGATATTACATTGTAGTTGGAAAGACAAAAAAAATCAAATAAATGTAAAATGACAATGGAGAAAATACAATGGATAGAAGAAGCATTACCTAACACCTAATATAATGAGAAAGCTGGTATACTAAAATGTTCATAATTAGAAAATGTGGGCATATAAGAATGGTGCTATACAAAGATCTTTGTACTATTCTGTAACTTTTTTGTAAGGATGAAATTCTGTCAAAATTTAAAAGACTTTTCAGGGCACTAACAGGCATGGCAGCTTTTACAGTTACTGGCCAGAATAATCTGGGTTGGTAGTTGGTTTAGTACTTGATTTAAACTCTTGACCCAATTAGATTGTCTGGCTGGCATTGCAGTCTGACTTTCAATATCTGTGCTTATCATTGCTCCTGCCAAATCCTGTGACCCACACAGGGTAATAAAATGGAAGAAAACCCACTTTAAATTGCTGTTTGTACTAAAACAAAAAACAAGCAAATAAAAAACCCTTTCCCTTTTTGGCTGTTTCTATTAAAGTAAGTGGTATATAATTAATACAGACAATCAGGAAATGACACAGGAAATCTGATAAAAATTGCTCATAACGAATCAGTCATTGACCATCGCTATTACCATTTTGGCAGATTTCCTGTCATACATTTTTGGTTTTCATTTGGCAGTATTAGTTCTCTTGTTGTGTGTCACAAATTACTCTGAAGCTTTGGTGCACAACACAGTAAATGCTGTCTCACACAGTTCTGAGTATTCAGAATCTGGGAGTGGCCTACCTGAGTGTCTCCGGATCAGACTTTCTTCTGAAGTTGTGGGTCTCATGTAGTTGTTGGTCAGGATAGCAGCTATCTGACAGGCTGGAGAACTGTCCTCTAACATCACTCACATAGTGATTGGCAAAGAGTTTTCAGTTCCTCACCAGGTTGGCTTCTTCACAGAGCTGCTCACGTGACAGGAAGTTGGTCTTCCAGGGAATGGTGGGGGAGGGAAAGGGTGAAGACAAAACCAAGACAGAAGCGTCAGTCTTTTATGACATGATCTTGAAATTGACATTTCATTTCTGCTTTATTCTATTGGTCATATAGTGTAACCTGGGTACAGTGTGGGTGATGACTATACAAGGGTATGAAGTAGGAGGTGGGAAACGCTGGGGGCCATCTTAGAAACTCACTAATATAAAATGTTCTATCATGAGCATTTCACCACATTATCTATTTCCTATGACTTATTTTAATGGCATAATAATTTTTAATTTATTAGTCAAACTGTAGAATTAATGTATTTATAATGATTTATTATAATTTATGTTATATAATATATAATAATACATAACTATATTGTTGTAGGCTCTCATTAAAAAAAAATTTGTTTGTTTAATTGTGGTAACATTAGGATCCTCCCTGTCAGGTGTTGCCATCATAGGGGCACCCACTGCCAAATCACCCGGAGTCCCATAGTCCTTTGTGCGTACTTCCCTCTTTGTTCCTATGTCTCCTCCACCCCATCCCCCCAGTGGCTACTTCAGTTCTAGAGTCAGTTTTCAAGGGTTGGCTTTTAAGTTTGTCTTTCTCTGGTGCTTAGTTTGGTTTCTCTGTGTTCCACATATATCAATGATACCATCTGGTATTTATCTTTTTCCTTCTGACTTATTTCACTTTACATTATCTCTTCCAAATCCATCTGTGTTGCTTCAAATGGCATGTTCAAATAAACAACTCGTGTGCAATAAGACAACTCATGTGTAATGGGACATTATCAAATTATAAGGCTGGTTTTTTTTTTTTAATTACACCTGAATTTATTCTTTCATTCACCCAAATCTGTGCTGCCCTTTGAAGTGCCCACCTTGGGCATCTGTGAACTTACTCCAGTAACGTTGGGGCTGTTGGCACAGAATGCCTGGGTTCTTCTTTTGAAATTACAGTTGGCGTCTTATAGCATATTATTTTCAGTAAACTCAAAGGTGATATGAGGAAGTTAGGTTAGCAAGTAGAACATACATTGAATTTATTCTTGTTCTGCTCTTCAGGTTGCAATACCAGATGCATTAGTCAAAAGTGCATTTTTGACACAGCTTAACAAAATGATACTTCTTTGGAAAGTAAGTCACCACATGAATAAAATATGGGATGAACATTGTTGATTCAGAGATTTCAAGTCCATGGTTTCTGAATGTGCTATCTCCTGCCAACCCCTACCCCTATCAGCCCAGTCAGTGTCTGAAGCAGTTTTTCCTTAAGCATAGTTCTTGGAGTAAGTACTATATTTATAGAAATTTACATCTGCTGAAGTATCAATAAAATATTGTATTTACATTAGGCATCAATTTTGTTGGGAGAGATAAATCATGAACTATGAAAGCAACATTAAGGCAGAATCAAATTCTTATTTGCTTTGTTTCTTCATGGTGCCTGGAACACAGTAGGTGCCTAATATATGCTGGTTGCATTAATGACACACTGAAATTCTGATGTCATAAGAAAATTACACTTGGGTTAATGATAGTTGCCTGGTAGACTAAATTTTAAAAGCAGTCCAGTAATGCTTGGTATCGTGGATTCCTTTTTTCAATTCTACATTGTCACCTAACATTTCTTTATTTTTCTTAGAGCCCAGCAATAACATAGGTTGGACTAAAATAGCGTGTTGAAAAACATGGGCATTTTCCCTGCCCAAGCTCCCCAAACAAAAAAAATCACTTCTAAGACAATCTTCAAGTAATTTCAGAAGTTCTTGAAAGCTGAAATCCCATTCTCACTTTTCCTTAAGGTTGCAATATGTTTATGTGTGCCTTTCCTACACTGAAAACCATTGCAGCTACTGGTTTTCTCTTTGATACCCGGAGACGCCTGAGTGCGGGATGTGCAGTCATCCTCTTTTCAAACAGCTGCTCAGGGGACAGGATGAGGCTGTGGGGAAATAAGCAAATTGCTGTCATTCCCCCAGAAAGCCAAGGTTATATCAGCGGTTCTATTTTGGAGGGGGAAAATAATCGGTTTCAAGGTTGGCATAAGTATTATTCTCATCACTCACTCACTTCCTTCCATAGGTGGCAGGAAAGTCTGTGATTTCATGCCAAACCCTCCAACAAAGACAGGACATGGCTTTTTGCTTTACTTGGTTTCTTCCTATTTTAAAGTGGTAACTTATGCTTCCAAAAAGAATTAGAGGTAGCTTCAAGTGTTGAAACATTGAGACCAGATCATTAAAAAACAAACACAGAACAAATCCTAATGAAAGGAATAGAAATTCCCTGCAGGAATTCTATAATGAGGAAGAAGTCGCTGGGTGCCGGGAACAGCCTGAGCAGCAGGTATTTAATGAGGCTCCAGAAATCGTGGGAAACAGTTCCCTCAATGTAAATGAGCAGTTCTCATCAGAGTCCTCCGCCTCAATCACTGGCTAAGCCTCCCCCCACCCCCAATCTCTCTCTCTCTTTCCATACACACACATTTTTCTGAACCGTTGAAGAGAAATTTGGAGACATCAGCTTGTTGCCATGAAGTACTTGAGCATTGCATTTCCTTCAAACTTGAACAGGATACTCCTTTACATAACCACAGTACAATTATCAAAGTTAGGAAAATGGACAGTGATACTGTATTTACCTAATCTGTGACTCTTGGATTTTGTCAGTGGTCTAAGGTCCTTTAGAATACAAGAAAAAACATGACTCAGTATCTATTCCAGGACGGGGTGTTGTATTTTGTTTTTGTTTCCTTAGTCTCCTTTACTTTGGAATGGTTCTTCTCTCATGGCCTTGACAGTTCTGGAGAATACTCTGTAGACGGCCCCACAATTCACACGATTTCTGGTTGGGCTATCATAGAAGTGATGTTGTGTCCTCTTTCCTGCAGCCCGTCAGAAGGCACACAATGTTGATTTGTTCCAATTACAATATTTGACTAGCTTTCTGACATCCTTCCCTCCTATTCTGTAACATGAGGCAAATCATAAACTCTGAGACCCTTGGACTCACAAATGAAGGTGACCCAGTTCTGGCCTTGCTCCATTTGTCTCCGTCCCAGAACCATTCTCTTCCCGCTTTCCTCTGCACCACTCCTGGAAGCTCTTTCCTGGGGTGATCTAGCCAGGGTTCCCCTGCTCCTGGTTTCTCAACAGATTCAGCTGATGGGAACTAGAGGGAGGACATCAAAGTGTGGGCAGAGAGAGAGGGGTCAAGGAACTTACTCCTGCGACCCTCGCAGCTTTGCTGTAGCCCCATCTCTGGGAGCGACTATGCCCTTCACACCACAGCCCCATCTCCCCGAGCCCCTGCATCCTCTCAGCCCCTGGGGGGCGTGGCTCTAGTTGCCTCTACTCACCTTGCTGGTTCCCTGAACTGACCACACCTCTCAAAGAGGTTAACCATTCTTCACTTTTTAGATCTGGATTGAATTCTGTTTCCTGCTCTGCCTCTTACTGTTCCACTCTTATTATTTGTAGTGTTTCTGGGGCACATTCACGGAGAAAGAGACAACCCTAAGCAAAGCGTAGACAGAAAGGTCAGCGATCTGACAGCGATGATCGTTTTCTCCATGGGAGGCACCTTGCATGGGATGCTGAAGGACTGCCAGACCTCTTTCTACTCCTTCAGCGTGCTTGGAATGGAATTCAGGAGGCAGCTGGTACGTGTCAGAGGAGTTCAGAGGCGAGATCCCTGAAGGCTGGAGGGGTGAGGGGGTGTTGTTGGCCACAGCAGAGGAAGCGAGGAATTAAAGGTATCTTGTGTCTCCTGTCAGTCAGGCCTGTTGCCCAATGCTTAGTGTTGTTCTCTCTTATCTCACAGTAACCTCATTTTGCAGGCTCAGAGGAGTCAAATTGCCTAGAATCAGATCTAACTTGTGAAAATACTGGAATTTAAATCTAGTTTTGACAGAAGGTGATGCTCTTTTAGTTATATAAGCAGTAAAGACAGAAGAAGAGAGTTCCATAAAGGTAAGATGGAAGAAATGTCAGAGAGGTGGAAATAGTCATGATGTCTGGAATCAGTACTTGTGGAAATTGTCAGTAGTTGTGGAAAAAGGAAAAATACACCAGAGCTGGAGCGCAGTGGCTCTGGGGTTTGCACAGGTCAGCCTCTGGTTGTAGAAACCAGGGCGAGTGCTGCTGCCTTCGGTCGGGAGCCGGCGATCAAAGGATGTAGAGCCGATGGAAGTCGGCCGTCCCCTGCGGCGGGACTGTCAGACCTACCTGAGGAATGGTTGGGGAAATGTCCTGGTATAACAATCTGCCGCTTTTATAGCCACCTAATTAGAAAAAGATAATGTTCAGACAAGGTATAGTTAAATGTTTTATCATTCACATATCCTGAGTTAATAGCAATTAGATTAAAACTGAGCCCAAGGATATAGCCCAGGTTCATTTCAGTGTCATTCACAATAGTCTAGATATGGAAATAGCCCAAATTGTCCAAGGATGAATGGAGAAGGAAGATATAGCATACACACTTATATGTACACACATAGATACATATATACATACATATACACATGCAATGGAAACCTAGATTTTTTTTTTTAAAGAAAGAATTCCTTGCCATTTGTGACAAATATGAACCTTGAGGGAACTATTCAAGTGAAATAAATCAGGAGAAAGACACTGTAGATTTTACTCCTACACGGAAGGTAAAGAATCAAAACAAACGAACAAATGAAACAAAACAAAAATAAACCCTTAGATGTGACAACAGATGGTGGTTACCGTAGAAGAAGTGGGGGCGGAGGGGTGGAAAGGCTGGAGGTGGACGGGATGGTGGTGGACGGGAACTGGAGCACTTTGTACAGATGCCAAAGTGTGAGCTGCTCTCCTAGAACCCACACAGTGTTGTCAACAGATGCTAACTCAAGAAAAAAGCAATCTCCAAGGGGTTGTTACATGCTACACATGTTGGAGTATATAGACTAAGTACTTAGATTTATACAGAACTCTTCCTCCAAGGATTCAAAAGCTGGCAACCAAAAACTTGGGAGAGAATTCTAAGTGGCAGAGCAAGGGCTAGTCTTTGAATCAAACATAATTAAAGGAATACAGTTAGAACAAATAGAATTTTCTATCTATAGAACAGATAGAATTTTACAATTCAAAATGCTTAAGATATAAATTATCCACTCCTTCTCAATAATTTTGTGTGACAGGCACTATTAGCAGTATTAGAAGTTTAGACGGGTCCAGTTTTGAATGATTACTCTTTATTCGTTGCAGAATAAGTCCTTCCTGCCCTGTTTTGCATGTGTCTTCTTTCAAGTTGCTTCACTTTTCCAAGTCACTTTCCTCACTTTCTACTTTGTCATGGTCTCTTACTTTCAGCTGACTCTCTCTGCTGAGGTGTTAACTGATACTTAGGGTAACAGCTGATGATCATTTAATATCGCCTTTCCTAAGGTGATTTTTAAATGGAGAGTTCTAAAAGGAGAAGATCTTCTACTTGAAGGAAAGTTTAATGGTACAATCGTAGGTAATTTGCTGTCACATTTTGGAGTCAGGAAATCCTGTCACCACTTGTGTGTGAAGAGAATCTGGCGTGGCCCTCAGAGTCACCTTCTATGAGGTAGAGGAGACAGAGAGGAAGCGCTTTGGGTTGCTTCTTTCCTCTTACCTGCTGACCTGTTTCTTTACTGTGAAGATATTAGTGATTTGAAGGGGTGATCCCTTGAGGCATATGGGGCTGGCTGTGTGGTGGTGTAGGGTGAGTGAAAAAATCACCAGGCTTTTCCACCCTCCCATCAACGATAGACCCCTGGGGGCCTGCACACATCCCTGATGGTGGGCACCTGGACTAGGGTGTGGGCCTGTGTGAGTGGGCACACTTGAGCCAGAGACTGGGTTTATAAGCAGCAATAGGAGAACGAAGCTGAAGCGCAGAGGCAGGAGAGAACAGAGTGTGGAGCAGAGGACTGTTGGGAGTGCAGCAGAGAGAACATGAGATGACACCAGAGCGCCCAGAAAAAGTGAAGATTCTCCAGGGGCAAGGAGGCCTGCCCGCCTCCTGCCCCCCCCCCCCCCCCCCCCCACGGGCCCGTTGCCTGCCCTGCACCTGGTTGCCTCACTGCAGAAACATCATTAAAAGCTTGAAAAGCCAGCAAGGGCTCCAGGGCCCCTCCTTTTACCCATCTGCCTGAGTCCGTAGAAGGCCTGCCCCTGTGCTCTTCGGGTTGCTACAGGTGGACTCGGGCCTGGCACCACATTCGTCTTCTGAAGGGAGAAGGTGACAAATGGACAACTCCCATCATCAGAACGGTGAAGTGAAGAACCCTTCATTACCTGACTTCCGGCTCCCAAAGAGTGAGGTGGAGATGCACGCTGGGAAGTGAAGGCCACCTCCGAAAGCCTCCTGGCCCCTGGCTGTCCTGCAAAGCTGGCACAAGAAAGAAAAATGTGATTTTTGTGAAGTGTGTCTGTTGTAATGTATCACTGTCTTCTTGGAAATTACCCAGGTAATTTCTCCTAAGTTGGGAGCGCAGTGTTAATTCATTGGGTTTAGTATAAAATTCCTAGAATGGACACAGAAAATAATGCGAGATATTGGTTGTCTTTTTTGCTTCCTGATTCACTAGAAAGTAACGCCCAAAGGTCTTAGGAATAATAACCATTCTCTTTTCTTGTCTTTGCAGACCAAACACTGGAGGACAGTCAGAGCTGATCTTCATCCTTAGTTCTCAAGAACCTCAAACTGTGAGTCCCTCCTGGACATTGTGTGGCGCCAAAACCCTTTGTGTGGAGGGAAGCAGACATAACAAAAGGGAGGTGTGGGTTGTACCCAAGGTGGGTGAGAGGACAGGCATCAGTCAGTGATAGTGCCTTCCCCCTCTAGCCTGGACCCAGTCTGAATATCTGAAATTGATCCCTTTCCAGAAGATCTGAGATATCCTATCCCTATACTTAACATAGAAACCAAACTTTAAAGAAGTAACTTTCTCCATATGTCCGAGCATGTGGTACTTTTATTCCAAGCAGCAAAAGTAAAAGTCGGAAAGGACTCCCCACAGGAGTTGGCAGATGGAATCAATACTTGGTTTCTTTCCCCTTTCTTGAGAGGAGAATAAATTCCCAACAGAGATTTCTTCCCCTACTGTGGCAAAATTAGTACATGTTGCTTTTTTCCTTCATTCTCTGCTCCATGAATGAACATTCTTTGTTTTTTCTTTTTTTTTTTTTGACATTGGTCAGTCCATTCTCAATCCCAGCCCAGGTTTCTGTGTTCTCAATCTGTCTCTACACCAGGACCTGCTGTTCTTGAGGTGGTGGCTGTGCAGTGTTAGCCTTTCTCTTCCATGTTAAAGTTAAAATTTAAGAGTAAAAGGGAAAGAAGGATTAATCTAATATAAACCCAGAGCAGAGGCAGTGCTACTCATAGCTTTGCCATCTGGGGTTTTGATTTAGATTATCTTTTTACAAACTGTAGTTCACCTTCAAAGAGGCCAAATACTATTTCCTGTCAGTTTTCTTAATTACCTTTCAAGCATAATTCCTCCTCTGTCAGCCTAGAACTGATTACAGTGAGGGAGGTATCAGCCATGGCTGAGCCAATTGTGACTTATTAATAAAACAAAGTGCAGATAATTTTAGGATAAAATATTAGGGGGCAACTGCTTTCTTCTTTAGAAAACTGTACAGCTTCAGAGGTTCCTTACTGTTGGGTTTCCAGATCTGCTACCTCTTTTTAAAAAAACAAAAAAACCCTTTAAAATGAACATGTTCCATCGATCTATATGCAAGGAGTGTGAGTCACAGAGCCCAGAGAAGCACAATAGTCCTTCACGGCAGTGAGAAGAGGTAGGTGTTAAACACGATCACAAAAGAACCTGTTCTCCCTCTCAGCTCAGCCCACATGTCCTGCCTGTGGTTCTCCAAGGCACATTCGCATTCTTGGAGTGGTTCTCATCTCAGCCGTGTGATCCAGAGTCTATCTGTGTTCACTGAGACACTGTTGGTAGGTGGTGCAAAGAGCAGAAAGCAAGAGCAGGCTCAGAGAGCCGTCAACCAATTCTCCAGGGGACGTAAGGGAAGGAATGTTAGCTTCTGGAGCATTCTCCCTGTTGCTTTATGGGCATTGTGGCATGCACAAATAAGGGCCCAAGTGGGAGTAGAAATCGGTTGAATTATACTTTGGTTCTATTTGTCAGTCATTTTGAAGAGTTTCTGTGTTTTTTTCTGGGGTATGATACAGTTGGGATCTCTCCTCATAGGAAATGATTCCAGCTTCTGCTTGAGACAGTATGGATCTTTCTGCATTGTGTGCTTCCATTCATCTACTCTTGAGAGAAGGGAGTCAGTTAAATAATATCCAGGCCTCACAACTTGGATTCACATGAATGTTGATGCCATAAGCTCTGGTGGGACCAGGCGGGTCTCTCTGATCTGCCCACACATCTTGTTCACCTCCTCTTTTGCCTTTTTGGGGAATGGCCTTTGGAGCCACGCCTGTACACAAACCCCACTAGCCCTTCAAGTTCCGCTGCCCTCCACCAAGTCTTCTAACCACACTGCACTCCTGTGGATCTCTCTTGCACACACTCTGTAGATGTTTCTTATATCTTGTTTTTCAGTTGAAATCCTCCATTTCTTCATGTCCATCCCACTGCATCAACATTCCGCCTCTGCCCCAGCAACCCCATCTTCGTGCAGGGCCAAAATGCAACCAAACCCCCAAGATTCCCAAATGAGAAAAGATGTGGAAATAAACCTCTGTTTCCTTCTTTTCTTCTTATCTGTTCTTGTTTTCCACCTTGAAGCTGAAATTAAACAACTTCAGGTCTGGGACAGTATCTTTATTGTTGCAAAACACCTTGTGGGTGCCTCAATAAATATTTGTAGAAAGTGTGAATTGGAGAGAACAACGAGGGCTAGGTATTCACTGCCAGAAAGATGAGAAGGGAGAAGAAGGAATGTGGCAGGGGAAGGAAACAGCCTAAAACTGCCCAGCTGACTCTTTGCTTATGAACTGCCTCACCTGTTCCGGAGTGGAATGTATGTTTTCGCGGGTAACAGCTGAAGGGTAAAAATGTCCCAGATTAAGCCTCTTCCTCAGACATCAGTCTGATCTTTGGCCATCTGGGCTGTCCTCCCGCTGGCCCTGCTTCTCTCAGGAGAAAGCTGGGGGGGTCACGTGTGCTCTTGGATTCAGGAAACCCGCATGGGGGAAGCGTGAGATGATAACGTGAATGGTGTCCATCTGTCAAGTGTATTGGTCTTTAGGTGACCTCCTTTTCGTGTGAACTCCACAACGTATAATTACCCCAACTGAGGTGGTACACACTACTCACCTGGGCTACCTGGGACCCCTTTGTATATGTGGTCACTATGTGTTATATGTATATTGACTGAAACCTGCATGACTATACTTAATTTTCTTACCTGACTTCTGTTATCTGTAAACCATGTTGATTACACCTGTCTCAGCACAAATTAGATCAGACCATAGCACATACAAGCCTCTAGTACTGTGCATGGCACATAGCAAAGGCCCAATAGATGATGGCTATGACTTCAGCTTGATTTTGGATCTTTAATAATCTGAGCTTTACTATTTCCAACTCTGAAGGGATTTCTAGCCCACATCCTGTGCTTTGATTTCTCTTGAGTCAGGTGCACACGGCAGTGGTGAATCTCATTTCCAAGTATGATGGAAAGACCAACATAGTGAAATGTTCAAAGGACAAATAAAACCTCACAAACGTCTCTTTTTCTTAAAAAAACACACCATCTTTTTTCCCAGGGTAGGCGAGAGGTTTGACCTTCCCAATTGTTTCAGTTTATGGGCAGAATACAGGACAGTGAGAGTGAGTGAGTGAGTGAGTCAGTGAGTGAGTCAGTGAGTGTGTGTGTGTCTTGAGAGCTCATTTCTAATCGACCCTTGGGGGATGCTGGATTTGTGAGACACTGTCCTTCTGACAATAAAGCCCTTCCTAGATAAATGCCCTTGGAACATGCATTTATTCTGTTTTGCTTAATTCTTGGTTGTGTTCGAGGATGGTGACAGTTGGAAAGTATAAAAGAAAGAAATCTTAGAAAGACCTAGATCAGTCTAGTCAGTGCACTTTTTCTAAGGAGGAAGACAATACTTGAAAGTGATTGCAGAGACCTGGCTTATTTATTCAAAACACTATTTGTCTATTTAAAAAAAGAAACTCATGGAAAAATCTAATGGGTAAGACAGGATTTATGACCCTGAGTATACTAGCACGTGCCAGATAGACTAATATTTTGTTTCCTGAAAAATGTTTTTTGTCATGGAGAGCCACCTAATTTATATTTGTTTATTTGAGAATTTATATCTTAGGACATTAGTCAGAAGAGTCACTACTTTCTTTTAGCATGAAAGATAACAAAATTTTACATTTTACATCAGGCTTGCTGTAGGAAACATTGACTTATCAACAAGTGATCTAAATTTCTTGAAACTGGAGAAATGTTGTACATGGAATTTCCTGTTTTATGAAACATGAGTGAGAGAATTATTTTCTATGAATATGTGAGTGTGAAAGAATAGTTTTTTCTGACATTGATAATAAAATATTTTTACTTGTATTTCATTTCTCATATTATTTAAATTTAACATTTCCTTTCCCCACCCCCCTGCTTCCTATCTCCTGAAAGATAGAATTGACTTGTCTTTTGTTTATGAAACAAGATCTGACAGAGTCCTAGTCTGAACCTTAAGGACTCACCACACCTGTACTAATTGTACTAGCTGTAATGGTGAGTTTGGGTAGCCGGGATGCTGATTTTTTTGGGTGACTTAGGGTAAGCCACTGTTCTTATCCACATTTGCATTATTTGTTCCTCAGGGATGAGATTATAGTTAATAAAATTTTCATTAAAATATATTTGAATAACTAAAAAAACCCACTTATACAGCATCTTACTGAAGAGATAATTCTTGATTTTCGACTTGTTTTAGGAAACAGAGGATAAAAGAAAAATTTAGAACTTATATTTTATTCTGCAACGGAAGGGCAGCCGTTGGGTTAATCCTTGGTGTCCTCAGAAGATTAAAAAATGGACTGCCCGGGATACTGCCACAGCACTATTTTCTGACAGAGGCCTTTCGTCCTCATACTTCACTCCACTGGCCTCTTGGGAAAGATGTGCCTGGTTCTAGGCAGAACCCCAGCCTTCTGGGTATGTTAGGCTAGAGGAAGTTGTCATGACATAATAATTGACAATTTTCTATGCTAACTTTTTTCCTAGTGGAATTATCACTGTGCAAAGTCTAAGCAACTCACAAGCATGAAGCCCCAGATAAAGTAAGAGATGACATTTGCCCATATTTTTCTCTGTGAGATCTGAAAGCCCTTACAGGGACATTGCTTTTTAACACAGTGTAAGTCAAATATTGTTAGAATAAACTGAAAAGCAGATAATTACTACATGTGGTATTTTGGGGGTGTGCTGACCATTGTAATCATTTGGCACAATTCCTACATCATCGCCGTGGGTTTTGTTCTTACTCCCTGTGGAAAGTTGTCCTATACTGCACCCAGACCTCTTGCCCACATCCCTTCCCCTCTGTCTTCCACCCTGCCACCAGTGCTGTCTTCTCAAATGCTTGATCAACTCACCCTTCATTTCCATTTCTGCCCCACTCCTCATTGCCATCTGACTGAAATACAAAATCCTTAATGAGATGTTTGATGATGACTGGTCTATAAAAATTGGCTTGAATTTGGAAACCATCATTGGGAGGGTTACCAACAGTGTGTATGTGTGTGTGTGCATGTTTGCCTTCCTTCTAACGATTGAAATTGAAATTTATCTTTGGAAATCCTCTTTGTTCTGAAAGACCCGTCAGACAGTTACCTTCAGTTATACAAAAATAATAAGGACTTAAATATTATTCTCGTGGATGACTGAAACTGATGAGTTATCTCGGTGAAACTGCAGAGATGTTAAATGCCCTATTTAATAATGTAATACTTATAACTGAAATGTATTGATCCAAATCCTATGTGCCAAATTCTCCTCTAAGCTTTTTCTGTATATTAATTGATTTAGTACTTCTAATAACTCTTTGACAATTCTTTACTACTGATGAACTAGAGACACAGAGAAGTTGTGTAATATGCCCCAGGTCACATAGATAAGTAACTGGTAGATCTGGGATTTCAATGCAAATATTCTTTTTTTTTTTAAAAAAAAGATTTATTTATTTATGCATACAAGAGCTGGGTGTAGGGCAGAGGTGTGAGGGGGTAAGAGCATTCACCAGAGACAGAATGGGGAGTAGAAAAGCAGATCTACTGAAATACACTGCTGAGGGGAGCAGTGGGCAAGACAGGAGAGGTCTGCTGAGCAATGTGGGAAGCTCCCTGGTTGGGGATCAAACTCGTGCTGCAGGGCTGCGGATAGCTTCATAGTGCTGAGACTTAACCCGTTGTGCTACCAGGGAGGCCTTCAATGCAAATATTCTAAGTCCAGAGTCCTTCCTCTTAGGCACTATGTTCTATAGCCTCCATTACATGAGCAGAACTGGACCCCTGTAGAATTTGAGCGAAGCATCCACCCACCAATCTAGATATCTGATGAATTCCTCTTAAGGCATTCGTACATGAGAAATAAGAGCTGCAGCTAGAGCATAGCTAGAAAAATCTGTTTCTGTAATCTCTTTAAGCCATTTTGGGACTGGAAAAGTACAACACAGTCAGGACTGGGATGTTGGTGTCCCACATTGGTGTAGCTTAAAAATGAATCACTTGGAATGAATCACTCAGATGACTGAATCACTGAAATATCCTGTAGACACTTATTTTTATCTTATTTGATCCTTCCTATGCACGCTTCTGAGAGTAAAAGATGGAGTTTTATTTGGAATGGTTGACAGTAACTACTGTCAATCATTCTGGGGGGAGTTACTTCCCAAATAGGCATTTGAATTGCTAGGCACAATTTTTATTTTTGGGGTGTTATTGCAGAGTTCAATCCAGGCTAGTATGTGATAATCTTGGAGTGTATCGCTTTTTAATCAGTAGAGATTTAAGGATTGGGTTTGACCTCTGGGCCCTAAGATCAATTTTTTCTTTCAGTATAAAATATGTATATTGTACTTTTTCTTCCTTAATCTCCAAAATTTCAGTAAGGTTTTATTAAGGGTCATAGTTGGGTATTGTGACTCTTTTCAATATCACAGAAGTGTGGCAAAGGCTCCATCTGTCCATGCTTCTCTTTCTCTGCTCTTCTTCATATGGGCCAGTTGTTTTTCCACCAAACTCAATAGGCCTCCATGCTTTTTCTCATGTTAAATTTGGAGACTATGGTAGTAAATTTTATGTATCAACTTGACTAGGTCATAGTACCCAGATGTCTGGTCAAACAACAGGTAAGTATCACTGTAAAACTATTTTTTTTTAATTATATTAACATTTAAATCAGTAGACTTTCACTAAAGCTGATTACTCTCTCTAACATGGGTGGGCCTCATCTAATCAGTTGAAGACCTAAAGAGAAAAGAGAAAAAGTCTCCTGAGGAAGAGTGAATTCTGTTTTCAGACTGGAGCTACAATACAAGTATTCCTTGGCTCTCCAGTTTGCCAGCCTGCTCTGCAAGCTTCCAATTTGTCAACTCCCACAACCATGTTGAGCCAATTTCTTAAAATAAATCTCCCTACATATACACACAGCTTCTTGGTTCAATTTCTCTGGAGAAGCCTGACTAATACAGAGGACTTATCTTTCAGCTTCCTGTCCAATTATCCTTCCTTACACTGTGCTTCTTATTGGGGAAGCAAATTTCTAAAGTTGGGGCTTACAAATTACTAAAAGCATAAATAATTTCTTCAAGGCACTGTTACAACAGAACTAACAGCTGAAAGAATTCTGTTTTCAAAGTCTTTCTATAGAGCTGGTTTCCGTAAACAGTTCTCAGAGATTGCATCTACTCATATGATTTCAGAAAAATTTTTAGGTTATCCTGTGGGTAGCTTATTCCCAGATGTGTTGGGGATTGGATCTTTTTGCCCTTTGGATGTTTTTGCTCACTGTCTATTGATTACTTATTAGATACTAGACATTGTTAAGGGACTGGAAACACCACAACGAGCAAGATACAAAACTTCCTGTCCTCACAACAGGGGGACACACAATAAATTAGAAAAATAAGTTAAAATATAATATGCTAAGAAGCAAGGAATCTTGTATAATTTTGTAGCTTGTGCACTCACAAGGGGGGAACCTCTAAGGGAGGCCATGGCACTGGACAGATCATGACCTTATATTTTTATATCTATGGTGTTATGGCAGATGGAAATGGGTATCTTGGGGAAGGATGTCTTTTTTCCAGTTTGCAGAAAGGTGCTGTATGGGCTAGAGGCAGCCCTATTACTGAGCCCTATAACTGAGCCTATTTGGAGGTTATTGCCCACATTCATACAAGCATTGACGGTGGTTTGGGTTAGGAAGGTGGCAAATTCTAGCAAGTTCTATGGTCAAATTCAAGTAGAACTGAAGGGATTCGGTACACAATGGCTGAGTGGTATGAGGGAAAGAGCAAAGATTACTGTCAAGGTGTGTGGCCTACGCAACTAGAAGAATTGAATTGCCCTTCAATGAGGTGGAGGAGACTAAGAAGAGCTGGTTTGGTGACTGTGCTTTCAACATGTGAATGCTGAGATGTCTGCTAGTCTCATGTAGATGTCACATGGGCAGTTGGATTGATGGGTCTGGAGTACAAGAAAGGCCTGGACTAAAGAGAGAAGTTATAAATTCTTTTTTTTTCTCATGAGAACTCCTGAGGCTTATGATATTAGTAAATCTGATTTCTACTCAACATTGTAATAAGTTACTCCCCAGTTTACAGTTCTCTACCTTATAATTAGTACTGAATAACTACTTGTTTTTAAGCTGGCAATTCTGCCTCTCTTCCTGAAAAGCTTGTTTCATACTTTGAACAAGTTATAATTAAAAGTATCTGCTTTCACAAAAGTATAAAGTTATAACTGAGTTAAGATTTTTTAAAAAATGTATCTTTAGAGAGAAGAATACATAGTAGCTCCTTGATAACTACTGAATTTTCTTCTAGGGAATTTGAATTTGACCATCTAGGATAACTTGTGTGGACTGGCTTTATAGGGCAAAAATAAATGTCACTAGGATCAGTCTGAGGTGTTATCAGCTACCCCTGTGAATCTCTCTAATACTACTTACAGGAATTTATAAAACTGGTGAAACAAAACTATATAAAGTAAAATAGCAGGAATATTTCACGACCCAAAGGAAATGATTGCTAATTTTAAAAAATTTTAAAAAAAGATTTATTTATTTATACATACAAGAACTGGGGTATAGATCACGATGTGGCGTGGGGAGAAGATTCACCAGAGACAGAGTGGGGAGCAGAATAGGCAGACCGACTGAAGTACACTGCTGAGGGCAGCAGCAGGTGAGGCAGGAGAGGTCTGCTGCGCCATAGCTCCCTGGCTGGGGATCGAACTCGTGCTGCAGTGGCTGCGGACAGCTTCCTAGTGCTGAGATGTAACCCGTTGCGCCACTGGGGAGGCCCCTGATTGCTCATTTTTGTCAGTAAAATAACCTGTCAGGAACGGAGGGCAATTTATAGGCATTAGATCTCAGTATGCAGCGCTGCCAACCCCCGCCCACCCCTAAATAGCTTATCTATTTGCAGATTTTCTGCAGTTTCATGACCTGTGTTCCCCTCTGGCAGGCAGGAGGGAATTGCTGTCCCAGCACACGCCGGCTAAGTGTCTGTGTGTATCAAAGTGCTTCTAAAGGCCATTCTTACTGATTTTGGGACTATTTATAGTTTTGTAATGTGTACACTTCTTTAGCCCACTATCTTGTGAGATCAAAGGCAGTTAGGGAAGTGGACCGGGGCAGGCAGCTGGATGTGTTCTGGAAAACAAACTCCATGGAGGTCATACTTTCAGCATTATCACTAAGAAATACAAACTAAACATTTTTATAGCAAGAAATCGGTTTCCACTTTTATAAATCCAAGTATTCCTACACTGACATTGTTAGTCTTTTGTTGTAAGTGGCTATTAACCCATACCTTCCATTACAATATGATGTTCAAGCAGTTCTTTATATGTCACTTTTTTTGAAAAACAGCTATATTGAGAGAGCATTTATATGCCAGACAATTTATCTATTTAAAGAGTCAAATTCACTGGTTTATAGTATATTCACAGAATTAATCAACCCTCCCTGGTTTAATTTTAGGGCAGTTTTAATCCTGCCTTGAATAGCTACAAGCAGTCACTCCCATCTAGCCCCCTCCCCCATCAGTCCTTGGTCTACTTTGTCTTGATGAATTTGCCTATTCTGTGTATTTCCTATAAACACAGTCATACAATATGTGGTCTTTTGTCACTAGCTTTTTTACACTTAGCGTTATGCTTTCAAGGTCCATCCATGTGGTCGTATTTCTTAGTACTTGTTTCATTTTATTGCCAAATGACACTTCACACATGAAGACACCACATTTGTTTATCCAGCCATCAGTGGATGGACAACTAAGCTTTTCCCTCTTTTTTTTTTGTGGCATCCGTAGTTTTATTTTGTTATTTTAAAAATATGTATATATATTATTTATATCTTTTACATTATTGTGTGTTCCCTATAAAATTCCCAACAAAAACAAAATAAGCAATCCAGTCAAAAAATGGGTAGAAGAGCTAAAAAGACACTTCTCCAAAGAGGAAATGCAAATGGCCAACAGTATGTGAAAAAAATGTTCAACATCACTTCTGATGGGGAAATGCAAAGTTTTCCCCACTTTTTGGTTATTATAAGCGTTTGTGTGTCAATTTTCATGTGGATGGATGTTTTCATTCTCTTGGGTAGATACCTAGGAGTAGAAATTCCTGGGTCATGTGGTAACTCTAACTTTCTGAGGACCTACCACACTATTTCCCAAAGTTTAAATTGATCTTTAAAGGTACCACCTATACTACTTCCATTCTCTCTTAATGTTTTTCATTAATTTGTACATTTTCTAGGTATCATATTGTTGTTCTATGTATACATCACAGTGTAAAGTTGTTTCCTCGATCATGTTTTGAAACTGTAGGCATGGCAAAAATTGCCTGTTTTTCCCTGTCAAATGATTTTTAGAGAACTGTTTCAATTTTCTAGGGCTGCACAAAATTAGTGTGGTTAAATGTTTTATGTTTAATTTGATTCATTTGCTTTTTGCATAGGTCTTAGAGCCACGTGGTTCAGAATTCTGGAGGTACAATAAGATACATGCTGTGTTGTCTTCCTCTGGCCTCTGTACTACTATGGCTTGTTTTTTTGTTCCTGGGGGTGACAGTATTATCTGCTTCTTGTGTAATCTTCCAAGGAAGGCATTCTAATGCAATTTTAATTTGAAAAGAATAAACTTAAAAAATTAGGTATGTGGGAATGGAAAAGCTTTGTTCTAAACTTGGTTTGGTTAATGAAAGTCAGAACAGCATATGCTTAAATGATGACTTGATTTCAAGGCTGAATAGCAATAAAGAATGTACAAGTTTAATAATTGTCTTAAATAGCTCGAGGACATAATGAAAGCAGTCTACTTCTCTTTAACTTTCGTTTTTGCCCTAGAACCCAATCTATGATGCACCACCTTCTGGTTAGATTGCACTTTTTCTACATTCCCCAGCTTTATAATCTGTTGATTTCATCTTCTGTAATTCCATTTTTGCTTCAAGTGCTTTTACTTGATGGACGTCATCTTTGAAGGTCTGCAAAGCTGCCTTCTACCTGACTTCTAGACCACTCTTCACGCCTTGTTCTTTTCTCCCCTTGCAGAGTTCCAAGCACCGACTTCCTTTCAGTTCTTGAACAAGCACACTTTTCACCCCAGTTCTTGGTACTCACAGCTTCTTCTTGTTGCTAGGAGTAATCAGCATCTCCTATCCTCTGATCTCTGTTTAAATGTGGTCTTCTCTGACCGTTGTGGGGGAGAGAATGATTCCCCCCTCCCCTTTTTGGTGCTTCTAGGCTGGCAAATGATCAAATTAACATTAGCTAGATTAACAAGAGGAAGAAAATTAAAAGTTAATAATAGCATGTGTACCCCCATACCCAATAAACCCCCACTGAAGGTGTGTTTAATAAAAATAGACAGGCCCAAGATGGAGTCATACATGCTAGGCCTCCTCCCATACTCAATACCTATTATAGTGTTAACTGCTCTCGAAAGTGTAATCCCAAACCAATTAATCTGGAGGTTTCTAATCAGCACCAATAAGGTAATCTGCATGATAAGACTTTGTCCTGCTTTCCTCTTAGGGAAGATGGCTTGACCTGAAATAATCTTTTCTTTTGCTGATTACCTTGTTCTACCTTCTTTCTGTGTGTAGTACCCTCCATTTTGTGTGAACCCTTGTAGGATCTAGACAGGATGCTACCTGATTCATAAATCATTTAATAAACTCAAATCTTTGAAATTTGTGAATTTTGTTTTTTTAACAATAGATTCTTGAAAACTGTGACTTTAAGGAAGATGACATATAATGAAAGCAGACCGTTGGATAACATTTCCCTCAATATTGGGTTTCTTTCTTCCCTTTACTGTTATAACTGTTGGGGAACCAAGGAGTCATCTTGTACTCCTCTTGGTTTTTTTTAAGCTGGCAAATAATCAAGTAAGCATTAGACAGATTGATAAGAGAAAAGCCAAAAAGAAATTTAGTAACATGTGTGCCTCCTGTATATATGGGGAGAAGCCTGAGGAACTGACTGAGAGGGCTTAAACCTCTTAACTTAAATAATTTTAAATAACTAAAGACTAAGTCTTTTGTTGGGGTAGGGGTGGGGGGAAGGGAAAGTCAGATTACTAGGAAAGGCACAATGAGCAAAGGTTTCAGTTGCTACCTTCTTCACTGATAAGACTTCAAGGGATTTGGTCTTCTTGTTATAGCCAGGGAGACACAAATGGAGATTTTCCTTTCTACAAGCAAATATCTCTTAAAAAAGACCAACCTCCACCCAGTTTTCAGAGCCCTTCCTATGAAACAGTCCTTTTGCCAAAGTGACACATTTTGGGGTGACAGTGTTTGCTCACCTATAATTTTAGCGGAAGTGGGCCTCTTCTCCTTTACTCTCCATTGCATCAGACAGTTGATTTCATTCTTAATACCAGATATAGTTAAGTGTCTAGAATCATCTATTCTAGAGTAGTCTATAATCTAGTTCTGTTTTTATATGGCCCTAGAGCTAAGAATTGCTTTACATTTTAAAAGCCTGCTTTAAAAAAAAAAACAAAACAGTAAAGCAAAGAAAAAAATACAACAAAGACAGTTGCAAAACCTGAAATATTTTACTATTCGTCCTTTACAGAACTGACTCTTTGCTGACTCTTAGTCCAAAATGTGGGTCTCCAAAGTGAAACGTACATTCTAAGAGGTGTGCAAGTCCACAATGAATAAATCATCTTGATTATTTACTCCTTTGCAGTTATTTGTTATAGATGTTTCACAAAGTACATAAATTTAATATAGTAATACATGCAATAATATATAAATTAATATACTATATACATCATTTGCATTGGCAATTTTTTAGTAATAAATTTATGATAAAACTAATGGAAGTAATTGGTACTAAAATATGATTTATGAGGTCAGAAATCACTCCCTTCCATATTCCTGTCATCTAATACACACTCAATATTCTATTTTTGAATAAATGATTATAGCAAATCTATCACTCATTGAGTGCTGGTTATAGTCCAGGCATTGACTAAGCTTTTGGTATAAAATATCTTCTTTATTGATCACCACTGCTTCTATGAACTTATTCTTATTACCCTTATTTTACAAATGAGGAAACTGAGATTCAGAAAGCTTAAACAATTTCTTGAAGTTCACATTGCTAGTGAAAGGTGAAGACCACGTTTAGCTGCCTGTCTGACTCCAAGACCTGTGGTTTTGTCTAATTTGCAACATTGACTCTGCCATCAGGATACGATCTCATTTTGGAACTCTTTATGTCTTAAATGATGAGGTCATATTGACTTCATCATTTAAGATGGTTAATCGAGTTTCCCAGAACTGTCAATGGATATGAAGAAGGAACATGTCCATTTCTAACATGATGAGTCACTCTCAGTGGTTTATTGTGAGCTTTTGAAGTCAGAATGTGAGTATGGTTTCTGCAATTTACTACATAAATCATTTTAACTTCTGTGAATTAATTTCTCACCTATAAATTGGGGCTGGTAATGTTTAGCCTAGAGGTGATTTTGAGGATTAAATGCATGTGAAAATGATTGCATATGAAGGTCTATAAAGTATTATTCCTTCTTCTTTATGTATGTAACTATACAAGGGCATGCTTTTAATGCTCTCATAGTTTTGGCTACCACTATAACATGTTCTGCTTAACAAACCATTTGGGTAACAATTCAAAGGAAGCAGCACTATTTTTCTGGCACAGAAGGAATTAGAACACAGTGGTAAACTTAGCATCCTGTATCTAGACATATAAACCCTGGTTTACCGGACCTTTGCCAGGAATGCACATGGTCACTGTCTATAGTGCAAATTTAAAAGAAAAAACTGTGATATTATTCAGCATCTCTTTTACCCACATAATTGGATTGTGGAAGAACACAATGCTTTAATTGTCATGCCCATCACAATTAGAATTAAATTGGAAATTACTATTTAGATTTTGCCAGAGCAACTCCAGTGTATCAGTTTTAAACTTAAAAAAAGAAACTCTGAAGTCTCCTTTTTAAAACATAGCTCTTTAAGCTAATTTTATATTAAATCATAAAACAAACCCCAAAGTACATACCACAAGTTTTACTTCAATCTTGCACACATTTTTAATACCCAGCTCCCAAGGTCATAAGCTAAATTTGAAATTAAAATTTTCCAAAGGAAAATGAATCACAGCAAACCATTCTCACAGAGTTCTGAAATGTCCATGGAAACATGGACCTTTTATCTTCATCCTTCTCTACAAATCTCTTTTGGCTTTTCTTCCACCCCAGCCTTTTTGCGATAGTAACAAGGTCATATTTTTCCCTTATCCTTTGCCTCTGTCCTTTCTCCAGGTCAAGGAGACTTATTTAGAAATTTCTAATACATGGAGTATATTTCCCAAATCTTGCAAATATTTAAAGATCTTACTTTCTTCTATACACTTGTACCAATTATTGCCCTGTGACCCATTTAGCAGTGAATCATGTTCTGCCTTGTGACAGATTTTCTCTTTAGACTTGAACCATTATTTCATTGCTTTTAAATTTTACATGAACAGGTCTTGTTTGCTCTAATGGAATTTCAGGTCCTTAAAGCTCAGGTCCATTTCTGATGTTTGAATCCGATGGAGCAGAACCAGATAACAGCAGGCTCTTTGGTATCAGACGTGACTTTCAAACCCAGTTCTGTTTCTTTTCTTTTTTTTTTTTTTAAGATTTATTTATTTATGCATTCAAGCTGGGGTGCAAGCCAGAGGTATGGGGCGGTGAGAGAGTTCACCAGAGATGGAGTGGGGAGCAGAACAGGCAGATTGACCGAAATACACTGCTGAGGGGAGCAGCAGGCGAGGCAGGAGAGGTCTGCTGCACCCTGTGGGACTCTCCCTCCTTGGCATCAAACTTGTGGCGCACTGCAGCTGCCGACAGCGCCACAGCACTGCGCTTAACCCATTGCGCCACCAAGGAGGCCCTGTTCCTTGTTTCTTATGTGAGTCTGGGTGTAGATCCCACAAGGAACATGTTTTGTCACCTGTAGATGAGGATGATCATGCTACTCCGTGCAGTTCCAGAACTGAACAGTATCATGTGTGACATGCTGCATGCTCAGGGATACATCGTGGGCAGTACCATGTGTGTAGCACTGTCTGGTTGGTGGGCTGGAACACAGCAGGTGCTCAGTCCCTGGCAGTTATTATGGCTGTCACTGAACCCTGGAGTTTTGAGGTGTAAAGCAGAGGCAAAGTTGAACAGAGTGTAAGTTGTTGGCAGCGAAAGAGCTATCCTAGCCTAGACTTCACAGAGATATTAATTCTTCTTAGGGATAAGTCAGCTGTTTTGTGAGGCTATGACATTTATTGTCTCCACAAATTTCCTTTAAATGACCAGTTTTAGTTTCTCTTTCATATGTAGGAGATTGGGAGGGGAGAGGAGCTTGCTATCTCCTTTCCTAATCCTTTGACCCCAGAGGTTCTCTCTAGTCTTTGTGGGTTTGGCGATAGGGCCTGTGCTACCAGCTAACAGTAAGGGTTGAGCATTTTCAGATACTTGGGTGTGATAGCACTTAGACTCGCAATCCATTCCTTATGGTCACCGACAGATTTTGTTCATCACAGCCAGAAAAGAATATAATTGGGATGGGATGAAAGTAGGGAACTGGGGGATATAGGTGCTGCTGAACAAAGAGTCTCCAGGTAGATTTTAAATAAGTATTGATGAAATGGCCCAAAGGATGATCATTGTTTAGTTCAAGAAAAGGAAAGGTGTCCTTCAATTATTCTTTAGAGTCAGAGAATAAGGTGACATTGGTGCACCAGGCAAGTTGCTACATGTCTTATATAAATGTCACATCATTGCATTGTTCTTCCATGTTATTTTTGTTATTAAGCAGTTATAAGAGCAATTCTAGGAAATTCTAGGAAAATATTAACTGAATAGAGTTGAAGGCACTCAAACATGACCAGATCCAGCCCACTGCCTTCGGGAATGTCACCAGGAACAGATACTATTTGCAAAGGGCTCTCTGTGGAAAGAGAGGCCTCCACAGATTTGGTAGCCCTTACGATTATCCTCATCCTTACATGACCTAAAGCTCAGATGATTAATTTAGATTTGCATTTTCTTTATCAGGGCTTGGGGTGTGTGTCCTGCATATGGATGACAAAGAGCAAGCCCAACTATCACCTCTTACTGCTCACGTTCCTTGTCTGGAGTAGTGACGTTCATTCACGCAGCAGGTATTTCTTAAGCATCAAACTCTGTGATAAGAACTGAAGATGCGCTAGTGACTAAAATGGAATCCCTGCCCTCGATCCATGTCTAGTCTGGGAGGGGAGTGAGAAATTGAAAGGTACAGTAAGGACAATAATGTTTAAAATAAACGTGTTTATCATATACTGGAATTGTACTAATCCTTCAGGCATTAGCAGTGTGATTCAGTCTCACAAATCTTCCTCAATCATAAACTTAAAATTGCAAAGTGCAAACTTTTCTTTTTTGTTGGAACTTCCTTTACGGCACATCTTAAGTGCTCCCTGCCAATGACTTAGAGTAAATTTATAATTAAGTCCTGAAGGTTTTACTTGTGAGATGTGAAGGAAGTGTTTCAGGCTTTAGAAGTCACTCTTCTGTCTTCAACATCTAGGCTTTTATGTTTCTCTGGGTTTCAAAATTCTCTTCTGGAAGTTAAAACCTTTCTCTCTTTTTGCATTTCAACAGTAACAAATCTAATTTTCTTTAAGGTTGATGGAAACTCTTGGTTGATGAGGGTAAATGTCATAGGCAAGAAAATGAGGAAGAAAAAGGAATCAGAACAGGTTTCAAAAATATCTCTTTTGCAACATAAATGCACATCCATCGCTGCTTAGACAGCTGTTGACTGCACCCTGATCCAGGATACTTTCATTTTTACTGGAGATGATTCTCAAACCCAAATAATCCAGATTACTTTTCATTATAGTATTTCAAGAATTAATGTATTGGTAAGGCTTTTTATTTTCTTTTTCTCATTTTTTTCTTTGCAGAACCCATTGAGCTAATGACATTCTCTATAAAGTTGTTCCTATATGTAAATTAGTTAATTTTCAACATTTCCTACAGCTTCTGTAAAATCTTTACCTGGACTTCTTGCCCTTCCACGTTTCTGCAATTGATTCTCTGCAAATCTATACTACACACATGTATGATTATAGTTCCTTAAAGCAGTCATTATGCTAATGAAAATGATCCAGAATAGTCGCAAAGATAGTCTCTCTGATTACATTTAACAGCAATTACAATGACACACTTCTTCCTGCTTAGGTATATTTAATGGCAAATGCTATGAAGATGAAAGAGACAGCTGTAACGACCGATTTGGTTAGTCTGTTACCTGGGTAGAATAAAAATTAGCAAGTGGGGAAAGAAATGCTGCCCTTTTCCCTTGATTATATTACTGCCCCCATCACATACTGTTTAGACTACTACACTGAGGATTTGCCAAAGTATTAACCAAAAGAATGAGTTTGGATCCCAAAGCTCGTATTTGGTATACAGGCAAATCACCTCCATCTTTCAGAAGCCCAAATTATATTTGTATACACACAATTCTCAGCTCTTCTGCCCCTTTTATTCTTTCTCTGTATGTATTTCTCACCTCCTCCATCTCTCCTTCCTCCCTTCCCCTTGCACCACATAAGCGTGTTACAGGATGGGGTGAATTTTCTTGCTCTCCAGGCAGCATGAGAGACAATAGACGTTCCATGGGGTCAGGGAGGAGAGTTACAGTATACACCACACCACACCACATGAAGAAGAAATGGGAAAGTTCATTGTTATCACCATTTATTACATGATTATTATATGTTGTATATTATGTATGTATATGTGTGTATGTATATACACAAACCGTATTGTCATTGAGCTGTTGACTTAATATATCAACAGGCTAGGGAAGACATTTTAGACCTAAATTACGAAACACCAAAGAAGGTTATGTTTTAAGACACTATTCATACCCCCGAGGGAAAATCCAAAAGGACAAAATCCTTTCATTTCCCCTCCAAATGTCCCTGAATGCTTCTTTCTCTTCTTTGGTGGGAAATAGTGACGCTGCCTACAAATAGAACGGCCTGATTCTGAGTGGTGCTTCAACACTCTTCTGGCGATTTACTTCGATTCCTAGGGCCCAGGGAGCCTGCAGGCCTTGCTGATGTGAATTGCATTTGCAAGAGGGGGAGGTAGGGGTGCAGAGAGAAAGAGAGGGAGAGATTGCAGAAAATACAGGGTGTTGGGGAGGCCGGCAGAAAAGGAACTGAAATCATTGTTTGGAATCAGAATGTCCACTCTCCAGGTCGAAAGCATAATCCCACTTGGGCCATGCGATCGCCCTGTTGACAGCAGGCTGTCATTTCTCTTTTGAAGCACAAAGGAAGTGAAGGCTTTCACCGAGCTGCAAGTCCCTGAGTTAGGAAACAGGAAGATGCCGGCACTGCTGTTGGGGCCTGGCGTTGTTCCCAAAATGGGACTGTGATGCCCCCTGAGAACGCAGCTGCTGGGACCAGCAGAGGCGAGGTGCTCTGTTGGGTTGGCGAGGCTCACCTCTGCCTCAGAATCTCTCCTGCCATCCAGGCTACAGACAGTGACAGCTAAATATTATTGCTCTACATGGTCATGTGTCCAAAAAAAAAAACTAGCTTAGCACGGTACCAGTGTTATGGTTCAGCAATAAGAGCATTTAGGTAAAATTTACACCTGACCATCAAGAAAGCTGCTAAAAATATAAATTACTTAGCAAAATCGAGTTTCAAGTCGGCATTAGTCATTATAAGGAAAATCACAAATCAGCCAGAGAACACAAAACTGATGTGAATTGCATTTGCAAGAGGGGGAGGTAGGGGTGAAGAGAGAGAGGGAGAGATTGCAGAAAATACCTGCCAAGCTAAATATTGTACCTTAGACCACTACTAATCTCTAATTCATGGTCATTGAATCATCTCCTTTATGTTCTGTCAAATCTGGAAGTGAAGTGGTCAGTGAAAGGTCACACCTTGTTAGATTTCTTTTTTTCTTTACAGATTGTGTTTTTATAAATAGAGATGAGTTACTGGGTTAAGTGCTTCCTGTAGCTGGATGCAGAAAAACAGTGTTTTATTAGTCCTAGAGGGGAAGAATGATGTTCTTGTGAGGGGGAGGAGGAAGCTAGCCTGCTCCCTTGGCATCGTGGGGGAGAGGGAGGGAGGGCCAGCAGGAGGGCGTGGCGCTGACAGAACAGCCCACTTGCACTCACCCCTACTCTGGGGGATAGAGCCGTGGGAAGAAGAACTGAGTCAGACCTTGAATCTGCAATGCTCTGCCTCACAGTTTCATTTTGCCCCAGGGAGGTATAAATTTTCAGAAACAAATATTTATCTAGCCCTTCTTCATGCAAAATAGAGACAGAGAGGAACAAAGAATCAAAGGAGGGAAAATGCGGACTTAATGACAGCCACTGTTTGTCACAGGAAGGGACCCACCAAAGTGAGTTCCAGCTTTTTTGACTGAGTCACTATTTTCCCCTTACTGAATTTAACTTTATTGTGGAATTTAACTCTATGAATGTATCATTTAATTTTAATTAACAAAGCGAACTACTTACATACACATTATTAAATAAATGGACACACGTATATTTAAGAAGGCATTCATTTGAACATAGCTTTTAGATGACATAATTTAATGTATCACAAAGTGCAAAAGTGCAATTAACTCCAGAATGGTTCAAATTATTTTCCAATGGCTCCTGGCTATAGCCAACACCAGGAGCTTCTAAGAAAACCCCTCTGTCCCGGCCCTGTTTGGGCGCTCTATTCCTTTTGTCCAGCTAGGACTGTGACATTTGTGGATCTTCATACTATTCCTTGTCACATCTTGAGTGATTGGGGAGACTCCCAACATGCAATAGTTACTTAATTACTAGTTGGCTAAGGAACATATCTATCTATATGAAGCTATTGTGAAATCAGACATGCGCTTCTTTTTTATACTCTTTTAATATTATTATAAATTTTTTTTTGAGTTAACGTTGGTTTACAACACTGCATGTGACTCAGAGGTTACAGGCGACCCCTCTTCGGGTCTCTGTACCACACTTCCACCAGGGTGCCCATAGTCTTCCACACAGTCCATGGCACCCTACCCTTTGCTCTCTGTCCTCCCCTCGCCTTTGGTAATCGCAGTCTAAGGCTGCTTTTTCTTGATAACAGCAGTGACATATTTTGAAAGCAGTAGAAATGATATGGGTGAGACCTAACACTTATTTGGCTTAATGATAATGGCTGGGAGCCTGTCGTGCTTGGCCACTGTGCAGTCACGTCAGGCATCAGAGATGGCCACTCCCGTGAGTCGTGAGGAAGGAGAGCGCATTCACCAGGTGCTGGAGGAAGACTGTATTGGTGAGACTAATGTCTCCCTCAACAGAATTTCCACTCATTATTTGGCTTCCTAACTCTGATGAAGCTCCCACCCAGCCCCCCCTGCCCCAGCATCATATTTCTATTTGGCCTACTGGAAACTTCTGATTAAAAAAACCCTATTGAAATGTGTTGCTCAGGGCATGATGGAGCTCTTTCTGTGAGGTAAGAGTGTTACAGGGTAGGGAGAGGGGCACCCCAGAACCCCGAAACCTGCCCGCTCAAAATAGGTTCTGCCATCTGCCACATCAACACAAAACATATATGACCCTTAGTGGAAACAGATTTTAATACCATCAGTGTACAATACAAAAGAGACGATATAGTTTCTAAATCAAGCGCCCAGTGTTATCCAACCCCTTGTGGGTAAAAGTCCACCCAAATGGGACTGGCCCAAAGCAAGTCCTGAAAGCCTGCCACAAGTCTAAGACAACTTTTGGCAGGGATCCATTAAAAAGGGTCAGAAACAGCCAGACAGAGGGCCTCCCTGGTGCCGCATCGGTTAAGGGCTGTACTGTGGAGCTCTCGGCAGTGGCGGTGGCAGTGGCTGACATGAGTTCAATACCCGGCAAGGGAGATTCCCACATGGTGTGGTAGACCTCTCCTGCCTCGCCCGCTGCTCCCCTCAGCAGTGTATTTCAGTCGATCTGCCTGTTCCGCTCGCCCCTCTGTCTCTGGGGAAGCCTCTTGCTGCCCCACGCCTCTGGCCTGTATCCCTGCTTGTATGCATAAATTTATTTAAAAAACTTAAAAAAAAAAAGAAAAGAAACAGCCAGGCAATTCTGGGAGGAACTAAAACATCTTTCAGCAGGGACCCATACAAAACGGTCAGAAACAGCCAGACAATTCTGGGAGTTAAAGAGCAAAACCAAGATCAACGTTGCCATTGTCACCTCCCCACGGGTCTCTCACCCACATCTGTTTCAGTCAGTCCAGGCCAGTGCAGCTTCTTTACATGTCTCTCTGCTCCTTGTGCCTCTTCTGACTCTCCACCCTGCTTCCTTCCTTCTCCTTTCTCCTCTCTCTCTTCTTTTCCACCTTCTTATCTCTCCTGCTCAGCTCCACCCTCCCTTATTGGGGCAAGGAACCTGGAACACAACCTTTTCCTGGGGCCCACCCTATTGCGAGAGTAGTTGATACTTTGGGGGTCACTGTCAGGTCACCCTGAGGACCTTCTGGGACGTCGTCTCATGCCCTAAGCTGGAAGGTATCACCTCCTGCTTGACTCCAACTGATCTGTTTCAATTTTCTTACTTGGAAATTTGAAATTTGGATCTGCGAAGCATGGAGTCTGGGAAATTTTAGAGCTAAGTCATATTAACAGCAACTTTCTAACGAGGCGGCCAGGGACTTTAACCTATCCTTGACTTCAGGTTCTAATCCAGTACCTTCCCTGACTCCCTATTTCTTCCCCCTTATTAACACAATTGGGTGCTGTTACTTGTAAGATAAATAACATTAATTATATAAGCGTGTAGGGCAGGGAAGTGGACAGTCCTACTTAGGATTTGAAGTTAAATATAGTAAAGACTTTAGGGATCGCAGCCCACATGAGCATTAGGGATCTGTGGGTTTTAGACTAACCCAGTGGGGATCTGAATAAATACTTACGTAGGCAGTGAACAAATGCACGTTCTTGGAGGTGGGTGTGGAATAGCTGTGCGTTCTTTCCACCACACCCAACTGCCACAGGATTTCCCTGGGTGCAGAGTCCTGAGCCCACAGAGAGAGCTTCTCCTGGCTTGACCTCATTAAGCTGGACCAAGTTTATATGACTCGATGTCACTTCTAAAGGAGAGTAGTGTTCCTTTCCTTCCCTAGCCAGCAGCGCCGTTTTTAGAAGAAAAGAATGAAAAACAAGTGCTCTATTTAAAGCACTTTAGTTATAGATTGGTGAATGTAAAATACAGAATTTTTTAAAAGTAGTCTGTATTTGTATTTATGCTGTAAGGAGACCAATAAACATAAAACCAAGTATTTATGCAAGATGATTTAAAAGGAAATAGATCAAGGGGCTCATAAGTCATTTTGAAGGAGTAACAGAATTACTGATGCTGTCCTTTCACTGTTTTCTCCAATTTTCCAAACTCTCCATAATGTGGTGCCATTATATTTAAAATAACTTTTGGTAACCACCATGTGGCACTTGCAGATATCCAAGTATAAATTTGTACATCTGAAATGAATACAATGTTATAAACCAGTGTTACCTCCATGAATAAAAGGAATTACATTAACAAAAACATACCATAGGACACAGGGAAAATAAATAAATGCAGAGAACACTTTGAAATGAGAGAGAGAGAGAGAGAGAGAGAGAGAGAGAGAGAGAGATTCTGAAACATTTGTCAGACTGTCAGAAAAAATATCTGGTAAAACTGTTGAAAAAGTTTAAATTTTGACTTTTATTCTTGAAGTTTTAAGAGATTTTTGTGTTTATTTTCAGTTTATGAAAGATGGATTGTGTTTTTGTCAGCATTAAAAAAAAATGGAATAGAAACTAATGTACTTTCTTCTTCAGTGGAACTGTTTGAAATGCGTGGTACCCCTGGAGACGAAGCAGCTGCTTCTCAGAGGACTGTGAGAGGTTTTAGATTACGAGGTTATTTAGCAGTTGTCTGCTTTATCTATTTGTTTAGAACTAGGTTACATGACTGGCAAAGATATGTAAGACAAACCTCCTTCTAGATGCTAAAGGAAGTAAGAAAATGATATTAATAAGAAACCTCTTTTTTAAGCACATCGAAGGATCCCACTTTGAGGAATTTTAATGTAAATAGGTCACCTCGAGAAATGTTTAATTTCTATTTATTTTAATTTTATTCTGTTTTAAAAATTGCACTAGTTTATATTGAGGTAACATTAGCTCATGACACTGCATATGAGTTAGGGGTCCTTTATCTGCTTGTGACTGAAGTAGCATGGTACCATGACATCATGACATCATGCCAGTTTAGGTGTTCATGGTTGGGAACCAACACGTGTATCTACTTCATTACAGTCTCTGCTGAAAGCCCGTCTTTCCTTCACGATACAGCTTTCCCCCAATTTACCTTGCCCCCTTTCTCTTTCCCTTCTGGTAACTACCAACTGGTCTTATGGTCCGAAAATTCATTTTTGTTTTATTTTGTTCATCTGTTTGTTTGTTTTCTAGGAAATGCTAAATTAGAGATTTAAAAATATGTAACATAGATAATGGACCAAGTTCATTATATATTTTTTTTAAATCACCAACACTTCTTTAATAGGCTGTACATGTGTATTTACATATCAAATTCAAGAGCATTTAACTCAACACAGAAGAAGCGGTTAGTGGGCATGGATATTTCGGTAGGTCTTAGAGCTGGAATAGCCTCTACACATGATCAGACCAGTGCTGTCACTACAACTCTTTGAGATGACAGAATGTTCTATATCTGCACTACCAATATGGTAACCACTGGTCTCATGTAATCACTTGAAATTGTGGTTAGTATGGAACTAGTTCTGAGGAACTAAACGTTTAATTGAATATCAATTTTGCATTGAATAGCCACACAGGGCTAGTGGCTCGTTATTTTACAGTCCAGATCATGCTTACTCGGCAGATAAAGAAATCAAGAGAGAGGCTAAGTGAGAAGCCGAGACAACTATCAAATCTAGCATTACTATTTTCAACCAGTTTTCTTCATGAGAGATTAGGGAAGCAAAGAAAGATGAGTGAGTTGGTCACTTAGTGTTCTAAGACTGTTCCCTAATCAACCTTTATTTCAAAACTTTTAAAATAGCTAGAAACCATCCACCCATGGGTGAGATTGCTCAAATAGATGAAGGCCCCTAAGTCCTTTCTGATTCTTATGCTAATGATACATTTGATGAAACCTTGTTTTCAAAGCTAAGCTTATTCACCAATATGATACGCTCTCACTGGCTCTTTTCAACAACCATGTTGCTTTCAAGGGTATCATTTGGCTCCATAGATCTCTCTAGTAGTCCACTCAGTATAGGGGAAGAATACCAAGCTCATGTAGAGCTTATCTGTCAAATAGGGGAGTGTTGAAGATCAATAATATTCCAAGTTAAAGTGGAATGCAAATGATAGCCTGTTACCATATCTGGTAAGAGGAAATGACAGCATCTCCCCCCAAAATTAGTAAAAGCTCCATCCAGGGAGGTAAGTATGCTCTGTAATCTGATGAGCATAGTTCATCCCAATTGCATTACTTACCATTTTTTTAAGATTCTCAGCCCATCCTCCCCCTGTGAATTATTCAAATGGACAGACTGGTTGAAAAATGCAGCTTTAGCTAATATAGATGATAAGAGGAGGGTGTAGTGCTTTTAAGGACATCAATCTCAATAGAACATAACAAATATTCAATAATTACTGTGATCAGTGAAATGCTATGTGTCTCCATTCTGGTCAAATCTGGCTTTTTGTTGTTAAAAATTTTCATCATAGGAAGAGTGTAGATAGATACCTAGAAAGTGCTTTTTGCAATTGGAAAAATATTCTGGTCAAAGAATGGTGCCAGTGTAGTCAAGGTGACCATTTTGATCTCCACATGGGCCAATTAAATAAAATAGGCTAGTTCACTTTTATGATGGAACCCCCAACTGGGACTGGCCTTTTAAGCAACAAGCATCACTAGACAGATGATCAACAGGCTGTGTAATATTTATGGCATATCTGCCTGTCATGACTACTAGGAAAAGCAACCTAAAGACCTTGGCCTCATATTTGAAGAACATTATTTTTTTTTCAGATTTATTTATTTATGCATACAAGCTGCGGTGTAGGCCAGAGGGGTGTGTGGGGGGGGAGGGGGAGGTAAGAGGATTCACCAGAGACAGAGTGGGGAGCAGACAGTCAAAACAACTGAAATACACTGCTGAGGGGAGCAGCGGGCGAGGCAGGAGAGGTCTGCTGTGCCATGGGGGAAGCCCCTTGGCCGGGGATCGAACTCATGCTGCAGTGGCTGCAGATAGCTTCATAGTGCTAAGACTTAACCCCTTGCGCCACCAGGGAGGCTCTGAAGAACATTATTAACAATATAGTGAGAAATTGCTAGGCCTAGGGTAGACCTGTGACTCAAGACACTTACCAGCCCTGTGACTCCCAGGCTTTGAATTATGGTTGTGCCACTGGGAAAACATAAAAAACAAAACAAAACAAACAAAAAAAAAACCCCAAACTTTTCTTTATCACAAGGGTGTTGTGGGAAATTAATGAAGGGATGAATGAGAAATTTCTTTGGAACTCTCAAGTGTTCACCCTGGTAGAAGATACTATTAATATTTATAACTTAAATGCTAAGAGATTTTTTAGAGTTGCTATTGTGTGTTTGTTTTGTTTTCCCCCAGGGTAGCTTTAAAAAATGTGACCTGCTTTTCTGTTATGATGGCATTTAGACCTCTGCTTCATCAACGTCAGGGACAAACTTTCATAATTCTTCTGCTTTATTGAAATGAAATCCCACATGTCTCCAGTGCTTCATTATCCCCAACAAATAATGGGTCATGATGAATGACCGTGAAGTCAAGTTGAGGGCTACTGCATAATTATACTTCCACAGGAATTACATAAAAACAACATTGTGTAACACCTGCAAGACAGGGCTGGCTTTCAGAGAAGTTATTTTTAGTTGAGAGGGTGGAAAGGAATAGAAATGGCATTGCACACACAACTGCCTTCCAATCAGCTATAGAACACTCAGGCAAAATAGGGCCCGCCCCGCTTTGCTCTCTGGTTTACATCCACCCCTTCATGTTGCACCACTGAGTTACAAATATTAAAACCACAAACACAGTAAAGCTTCTCTTCCTTCCACTGAATTAGGCTTTCATTCCAAAGTTACACAAGAGCTCAGAAATAATGTCTTTGGAAAAAGTTTGGTTGGGTTCCGAGAGAGCACTTGGTGGCAGGGAGTGGGGGTGGGGGCAGTGGGAGGGAACAAGAAGTATCTTCTAGTATCTATGCCTTCAAGGTTTTATTCCTCAAAGTTTAAAGGCTGGTGGGGAGGGGTGGATGTTTAATGACCAAAAAAAAAAAAAAAAAAAAAAAAAGATTTAAAACACTTTGAACAGTGATTGATAACTCTGGTCAACAAATTTTTACAAAAGTCATGTTACTGAAATAAAATTAATCATTTCCTATCAATTTGTATGTGCTCAACACGATTATGACAGATTATAATTTTGGCTCTAGTTTTTTTGTAATCTGCAATAAATTGATGTTTACATCACGAAATGCATGCCAATAGTAATAAGCCTACAGTTAATACCTGTAAAAAATCAAGTCATAGACTACTTCTTAGATTTCTTCGCTTGTCTCTTGTACAGCTGTTCAGGAATAGAATAGATGGAAGATGGTTTCCATTGTGCAAAAGCACAGCCTTAAGACTCAGTTTCGAAGAGTCTAGAAATAGTCTCCATTCTTGTGGGTCATGAGTGATTTCTAAGGCATTCATGAGGCCCTCAATATCGGAACAGAATACCAAAATACTTTCCTTTCTGAAGAAAGGCTTCAACTGCTGGTGACGCTTTCGATAGAAAGTAATTGTGTCATCTCCTAGGAGATGCCATTGTTGGAGTCTTGATCCTAGCAATTCTGCCTTGTTCTTGGACAAGTCCAAGTTACAAACCAGGTCATTGTGTTCTTCCTGTGTTAGTCTGTGTGGGGTTGATGATGCACCACAGTGAAAATCTGGATCACTGCATGCTAATGGAACAGGAGAAGAACAGGTCGGCTCACCCTTGTCCTCATCAGATGAATCAAGAGAATATTCTGCTGGAGGTTCTGGAATAGGAAGTCCCTCACCATGTGGAATGGGTCTCAATGCAGATGGAATGTTTGGGTAGACTATTCTTGACTTCTTTTGCTTAGAGGAACCAAGCAGAAGTTACAGTCTTTTATGTGGTTGCTTGGCTCTCTCCACACCATGGGGACTGCAAAAGGCATTGATGGTCTTTTGCCATTTCACCACTGTGAAACCTGTGTTGTACATGTAGCACAGCATATATGCGGGGCCCAAGGCTTGTCTTGGTCACCGACCTTGCATCCTAAGTCAAGATGATAAGCCTTCTTCACTTGAGAAGTGATACTTTTCTTCTGGTTGGCAAAGGTCACTTCCCCACAAATAGAGCAGAAATTGTCCACGCTATTAACGCACTTTCGAGGCATGACTATTCTGTATTGTGCCTAAATGGATAAAATACTAACAGTTCTATGTAACAGTAGCTTAAACTTTCTTGCACAAAGTCTGAAATTTTTTTAATGCTCAACCTTTCTGACAGGGCTTTCTATAGTGCACTGCTGACTTCAGCTTACTTCAGCAGCCGCCTGGCAGTAGTATTGCATTGCATCAGAAAATGATGGAATCAACTCTGCATGGTGTGTGCACGATGGTATTATGCAATGCGATGCAGTATTACATCATTCTAGGCTGATTTAGGATGTTGTTGCAGTCCTACTGGATAAATTTACATGGTGAAACATATAAAATGAATTCTATGAAATACCTTCAAAACGAGAGCTAATAAAAATTTTTCAGTATTATATTCATGTTCAGCACATCAAGATACTACAGATTAGGCCTTTTTTAAGTTAGTAACGATCTCACTGTTGAGCAGTGTAATAAAAAAAGGAGAAAAATCTCAGTGCAGCAGGAAAGGTAGCTCAACATCAGGCTGGGTTGAGGTAAGCTGCAGAGACTAACCTAGCAAAGTCCTCATATCCTTGCAGAGCCTCTCGGTACCAGGTTGGAGCACCAGCTTCCTTGTTGTAAGGAAGTGCTGCCTTGTGTCTGGGATATTTTGGTTGAAGAGCCAGATAAGCCAGGCCAAGCAGGAAGACATTTCTCATCCATATAAGCTTTCATGAAAAATATATTCCCCTCAGGTCTTTAAATAAAAAAGCCCCTTGTTTCTTGAGATACAATGCAAGGTTCTCTGCCACTGCTGGTATCAGGAAAAGAATAGATTCTTCTTGCTAAGGGCAGTGCTGGACTTCCTTTGTGGGAGACTGGTTTTGATCCATTTCTCATGAGATGGGAAGGGATAACCTGACCTAACTTTTTTCCATGGATATTATGTTCATTGGGTAGCTTTGACTGAAGCATGGCTCTATCCTCCAGACCCCAAGGAAAGATAAAGAGAACTTAAGTGTCTTTTAGGTAAGTCTTTGCTTGCAGTAGCTATTAAAAATATCGACACAGGTTTTTATTCAGGAATATCCATGCGTGGGATCCATATAAACACTGCCGACCCCAAATGTCCTTCAGTAACCAAGAAGTGATTGCATGTGCTTGCTTTGACATTTCTGTTCTCAGCCTCTTCCCTTAGTGAATTAATGGTTGATGCTTTTACAAAGTGTTGTTAGAATATCTATCAAAGGCAATTATGCTTGTGTTTGTTATCCACAATCTAGAATAATTGTCAGGTGATTTAAAAAATATGTTCCTTTAAAATTGTTTTGCAAATAGTTTCATGGTAGGCATAACTTAATACTCTGTTGTTTTCTGCTGACTTTTAGCTATGATATAGGCTAAGGAATACAGTGCAATTTTATATGAAAATAATGTCAACTTTTCTTAGGGGAAGCTAGGAACTGGATATTATTTGATGGTATTTTGCTAGAGGATGTCTCTTCCTATGAGGTTTTCATGGGAGCTGTTTGCACAAAGAAAAACATGAAATGAAAAACAGTGTATGTATGTTCATATATATATCTGTGTATATATAAACACACACACACACACACACACACACACACACACACACACTTTTTGCACCTGATCTAAGCATAACACTACCACCCACTCTCCCAACATGAATAGTTTCACCAAATGGAAAGTTCTTTAGCAAAGCAGTACAAAGGATTCCGGAAACTTTTAGAGTCTAATCAAAGAAAATCTTACGGGCAGCTGCAAGACTGTGGGCTCTGGGATGAGACAACATTAAAACAAACCTCAACAGGGAACGATGTGACCGATGGTATTCAGCTGGAGCTTCTTCCTATTCTATGCTGCATGCAAAGAATGAACTATATAGTAATTGGCTAAGATAGAGGGATAAAACTGACACTCTAGGATCATATTCTTTTGATCTTAAGCAAAGTAGAACCCTTATGTGATTTTCCTTAGGAAAGACGGAGCATGTGGCTTAAACCTAGAAGCCAGAATGTCATGGCATAATCCCAAAGTTGAAATCCTGCCTCTTTACCCTTGGATAGTTGTATGATAAAGTATCTTCCATGGCAGGCCCCCTGCACTTTCTCCCAACCTCTCTGGAAACTTCCACTACATGATGGAAGTAATGGTTGGCCAGCTTGGGTAGCCAACAATGACTGCTGGTTCCCAAGGCGAACCACATGACTTTATGAGTCAGTCTACATTAACTGAATGTTTAGGAGAATTACCTTAAAACTGACTCATCAAAATAAGGATCTAATAATGTAAAGGATATAAATTAAATTAAAAAATATATGTAAAAAGAAGGGTCTACATATCCAAGCATTATTCTAAACATGTGTATCTCCAAGTCTTTCTGATTGTCACTATAGCACTGAGTTGTTTTGACCAAGTATTTATGAGACATCATAAATTCTTCTTCATTCACAATCTGGAGAGGTACAAAGAGGCTATTCCATTACTCCCATTGTTAGGGTAATAGGGCCTTTCACACAGGAGCACCCATAGCCTCTTCCAAGAAGGCATGGCCATCCATGGGAAGTTACTAAACAACCAATGAGCTGGTGCTGATGGTTCTTAGAAAATTGTGGAATGTCTTAGCTTTTATCCTATGTGCTGCATTTTGGACAAGAATTCAATAGTAGTTATTTTTGTGAAGAGATATGGATTCAAATACTCCTTGGTTATGTAGATTCATGTTTTATACGGGATCATTACCCTAAAATTTTCTTGATGATGTATTTTCAAAATATACCAATATATGGTAAGTTTCTTAAATGTAAAATCAACTCTAACCAAGTCAGATTATCTTGTGATATATAATCTGTTATTAGATTTTCATTCCATAGTTTTAGTTTTAGTTTTCATGTGGGGATAGGGTTCACCCTAATGGCCCCAATTTAATTAACCAATATTTTAAGGTCCTGTCTCCATACAGTCACATTCTGAGATCCTGGGATTCAATTTGGAGTTTGGAGGGAACACAATTTAGTCTATAATACTTCCTGTTCCTAATATTTACTTTTGGCCCTGAGGGGCAGTGAATGGGGTCAAAGAAGGCACCTGCAGTGCCCTCAAAGCTTATTGATGAAATGAACTAGTGCTAGTAGGAACTTCCAAAAATCCTGCATTCCTTTCTGTTATTTTCTCAGATTCCACAGAAAGAAGAAGCCTGAGCTCTAACCTTGTTCTGACTATGAGAGATGAAGATGACCTCTGATAAGAATTCAGAGTAGCTGGTGGCTCCCAGGAGCTTGTGTGAGAGGCGGCATTCCAGCTGGGCCTGGGAGGGTGGGCAGCAGGTAAAAGCAGAGGAATCAGACACTCAGAGGAAGGCAAAGGCGTGGATGCGGACGAGTGTGGCAGGTTTAAGGATGTTATTTCTTGTGAACCAATCTTACTTAAGGTCTTTTATGTAAGTTCTCACTCATGATTCCCCCAGAATTCTTGAGAGGCAAGCCTGGATTTACACTCCTTTTCAAGAACAAGGAGGCAGAAGCTCAAAGAGGTTGTATAGCTAGTAAGCGGCAGATAGGATTGAACACACAGCTGCCTGACTTGCATTCTTCCCACTAATGGGCACTTGAATTAATATTCTATTGCTATTATAACAAGTGACCTCAAACTTTATTTTAAACAACCAAAATTTAGAATTTTATAATTCTTTAGGTCAGCAGTCTGGATGGATGTGGCCGATTTTTAAGCTCCAGGTCTTACAAGACTGAAATCAAGTGTTGTCTGGACTGGGTTTTAATCTGGAGTCCAAAACAGTCTTGTTTAGGTCATTGGTAGAATTCAGTGCTGTGTATTTACATGACTGAGGTCCTGTTTCCTGGCTGTCAGTTCCATTATCCAGAGGCTGCCCCAATTTTTTTTTTAAGATTTTATTTATTTTTGTGTAGAAGAATTGGGGTGTAGGCCATAGGTGCAGGGGGTGAAAGGATTCACCAGAGACAGAGTGGGGAGCAGACAGGTGAATTTACTGAAATACACTGTGAGGGGACCAGCAGGTGAGGCAGGAGAGGTCTGCTGTGCCATATGTGGGTTAGCTCCCTGGCTGGGGATGGAACTTGGGCTGTTACGGTGTTAGCGCTGAGACTTAACCCCTAGGCCATGAGGGAGGCACCCACATTTCCTTGATTTTGGTTCTTTTAATCCTCAAAGCCAGTTGGTGCAGGTGGGATCTTTGTCTTTCATGCCTCTTATCCCTCTGCTTCATTTCTCTACCTCCAGGTGGAGAAAGTTCTCTATGTTAACTACATTGGATCCGCCAGATAATCATGGTAATCTCCCTACTTTAAGGTTCATACTTCAAGTTATATCTGCAAAGGTGTCATATTCGCCCTCAGTGCTAAGGACCAGGGTGTGGGCATCTTTGGTCACCATCCGGCCTGCCACTGCCTGGTGAGAAGGATCACATCAAAGGGACTGGAATCTCCAGGGTTGTGCTGAGGAATTTTGACTTTTTTATTTTAAAGATTTATTTATTCATATAAGCTGGGGTACAGGCCAGAGACGTGGGGCAGCGAAAGGGTTCACCAGAGACAGAGTGGGGAGCAGAACAGGCAGATCGACTGAAATACACTGCTGACTGAAATACACTGCTGAGGGGAGCAGCGGGCGAGTCAGGAGAGGTCTGCCGCACCATGTGGGATTCTCCCTGGCCGGGCATCGAACTCGCGTTGCCGCTGCCCACAGCTCCACAGCGCAGCGCCTAACCGCTGTGCCACCAGGGAGGCCCTTGACTTTTTTTTTTTTAGAGGTAATGAAGACCCCCTAGAGCTATCTGGAGCCAGGCAGATAGGAGGGAGGACAGGGGAGAGGAGAGAATTGTGACCTGGTAAGAAACCTGCTGCAAGGCGATAAATCTGGCAGCAGTGGGTAAAATGCATTAGATGGGTGAGAAATTAGAGACTGGGAGATGAATTTGGAGGCTCTCAAAGTATCCAAGAGGAAAGTGACAAGGAACTGAAGGAGGGGGTTAAAAATCAATTGGCCTAAATTCCAGTTCTTTTAAAGTCAATTCACTTGTCAATTTTATTGATCTGAATAGTCTTCATTTCTATTTCACACTAGAAACACTGATGACACCTTGTAAAAACACTGATGACACCTTGTAACCCCAAGGAGGAGGGTTATGAGAAAAAAAAAAACCAAACTGAACTGTCAAGCAGGTTAGAACAAAAATGAAGTAAAAGAAGGTGCCCAGAAACTGAAGCTGGCATTCACATGAAGAACAATTGCAGAATGGTGAGAGTCTCAGAAGATGAGAAATATAGCCTTGGGCCCTCTAAAGGGAGGGATCCTAAAAAGAGACTTTTCTACCACTTGCACAAAGCTAGACCACACTTTTAGCTTGAAAGGATCCAAGAAACAATTGGTTTTCTCCTACTTCCTGGCTCTAAGGGAGTGCAAGGAAAGTTTTCTCATTTTTTGCTGCTGACTGGTGAGAACCCCCCAAACAAACCCAAGAATATATGAACAGTTAATATCTGAAAGAGGTGACTTTGTAGATCACTGGGTAAAGAACAGACATTTATTTTATTTTTTTCATTATTATTTTCTAGGGATATATTTGACACATTATTATCACACAGGTTTAAGATATACAACATGTTGATGTCATATATTTGTACATTGCAATATCATCACCACTGTAGTATTACCTAACACCTCTATCATGTCACATCATTATCTTTATTTTGCAGTCAGAACAGTTAATATCTAATCTCTCAGCAACTTTGAAGCTTATAATATGGTGGTGTTGACTAGAATCACTATACCGTGCATTAGAATCCTCAGGACTTACTTATCTACAAGTTGCAAGTTTGTACGTCAAGCAACATCTCTCTAATCCCCCTACCCCACAGCTCCTGATAACCACCATTCTACTCTGTTTTCTCAAGTTCAGCTTTTTAAAATCCCACAAGTAAGTGACATAATACAGGACTTGTCTTTCTCTGTATGACTTATCTCAAGCCTTCAAGGTCCTTCCTTGTTATCACAAATGGCAAGATCTCCTTTCTTCTAGAGGTTCCCTTGTATGTATATACCACATTTACTTTTCCAGCCATCTTTCCTTGGGCTCTTAGGTTGTTTCTAAAACTTGACTGTTGTAAATACTGCTACAGTGAACATAGGAGAGCATATATCCCTTTGAATTAATGTTTTGGCATTCTTTGGGTGGATATGTATGAGTGGAATTGCTGGATTGTATGATAGATCTTTTTTTTCACATTTTGAGAAACATACATCCTGTTTTCCACAGGGCCTGGATGAATCTACATTCCTACCAATGGTGTATTGGAGTTCTTTTCTCTCCACATCCTTGCCAACACTTTCTCTTCCACATCCTTGCAAGTGTTATGAGCCATTCTCACAGGTGTGAAATGGTATCTCTGAGGTTTTGATTTGCTTTTCCTTGATGATAAGTGCTCATGACCATTTTTTGAATGTTCCTATTGTCCATCTTGTGTCTTCTTTGGAGATGTATCTATTTAGCTCTTTGCCCATTTTTTGATTGCTTTTGTTGTTGTTGAGTTGTATGAGATCATTGTAGATCTTGGATATTAGCTACTTGTCGTATACATGGTTTGCAAATATTTTACCCCATTCAGTAGTGTATCTTTTCATATTAATGATAGCTTCTTTCACTGTGAAATTTTTTCTTGTTTGGTGTAGTCCCATTTGTTAATTTTTGCTTTTGTCTTCCTTTCTGTTGGAGTTCAGGCCCCAAATATCCCTAAACCAGTGTTGTGGAGTGTTTTGTCTATGTTTTCTTCTATGTGCTTTATGATTTTAGGTCTTACATCCAAGTCTTTAATCCATTTTGAGTTAATTTTTGTGTTTGGTGTGAGATAGTAGTCTAGCTTCATTTGTTTATAAGTGGTTGTCCAGTTTTTCTAACACTATTTGTTGAAGACATTTTCCTTTCTCTATTGTATACTCTATGAGCCAATTTCACTTGATTCGCAAAGCACAAAGTAAACCCAGTTGATGCCAAGTTTTTAAAATCAAACATATGCATGATTATCCTTATCATTAATGATTTGACTGTAAATCATTCAGCATTGTCTTTACATGGAACAATAGAAAAGGAGGGAAGGGCGGATTATCAAACGTTAAAGACATACTTGAGTGAAGTTTGAGTAGACTCAAAAAGAACTTCTGTGGGTGAGATAATTTTTGAAAGGTTTTTGTAGAGGATCTGAAAGGAAGGTTTGCCCTACCCTTGACAGAGTGTAAATTTGGGTGTTACAGGATGCATGGAATGTCTATTATTTGTTTTCTTTTTTATCAACTAAATGTATGTCTTTTCATCCTTTTTTTCATAGCTTCATCTCCTTATTATTTCAGATGTAGCATGCCTGGGCACTATTGACATTGGTTGCCTGAGATCACATCCCAATAGTCAGGAATATAGAAGAGGCTGTAAAAGGCATGCAACATATATGATTCTGCCTGGAGACAGCCATGTGAGAGGGGTAAAGGCAGTTGTTCCCAGAGTGAGGTCCAAAACAAGCAGCATCAACATCGCCTGGAAATATAAATTATCTGGCCCCAGTTAGAACTACAAAATCATAATCTCTGGGGATGGGGTGAGCAATCTGGCTTTCATGTGATACTGATTCAAGTGAGAGTTTGAGCAGCAGACTGGGCTGGGGTTTTGCATGAGTAATTTAGTAATCACAAGTGATAGAGTCTTATAGTTAATTTTCTATTCTCTCCTTTCAAGAGGATTACTATTGAGATGGCTTTAGCAGTTAGATTCAAGTAATGATGAAGAAGGACTTATCTTTAGAACATTAAATGGTGGCCTGAGAAAACACCATGGTGCCACCAAGACTCTTGAAATGGAATGCAGTTTGGTTCTAAAAATTCTAGGGAGTGCTTAAAGCAGAGCAGGGGGTGTCTGCCAACCCAGTTTCACCTTCACCATCCCACGCCTTGTATCTCTGTCATTATTATTCTAGTATAAGCTATACAAATCACTCCGCTTCCTTTTTACAGTCACCACAATCATGCACAAGATAAAAGAAGCTCAGTTCTCTTTTAAGTGTTTGGGTTTCCTCTAGCTCCAGAGCAACTATTCTCCCAGAATTTCTGCCCCCACACAATTGGAGATGAAGATGTGTCTGTGTGCAAGCCCCCAGGCACATGTTATTTCTCCTTATTGAGACTGGGAGTCTGAGGGAGTGATGAGCAAAAAGTCATGACAATTTCTGTGACTCAAAGGGAAACTCAGAGGAATGAACTCAACAAATATTAGTCATTGTCATTTTGGGTGCTCTACACTGAGAGAAGAGAAAGACATATAAATAGCTGCAATACAATGTAAGTAGCGTAAGGATGTATATAAAATAACACATTGAACAATGAACAATAATAAATAATGACCAATAATAGGGAAAGGTACAAAAAGAAAATAACATTGCCACTGGTACTGAAGGTCAAATTCAACAGTTAGACCAGCAGGGAAGTGAATGTCAGACAAAGGGGACATCACAAGTGATAGAGTCTTATGGTTAATTTTCTATTCTCTCCTTTCACGAGGCTTACTATTGAGATGGCTTTAGCAGTTAGATTCAAGTAATGATGAAGAAGGACTTATCTTTAGAACATTAAATGGTTGCCAGACAAAACACCATGGTGCCACCAAGACTCTTGAAATGGAATGCAGTTTGGTTCTAAAAATTCCAGGGAGTACTTAAAGCAGAGCACTGTAAGACATGTTGGGGAGCTTGTCATTTGGGGAATTCTTCAGTGTGACGAGAATATAAAGGGCAAAGCCTGAATGACTGTAAGCAGAAGGGAACCTGAGCCTAGAATAAGACTGTGGAGGCCTCTTTCTGCTCTTTCAAATATTTTGCTGTAATCAGTGTTTAGGTGATCATACTGAGAATAGCTTTAGTTGAGCAGTGGAGTGAGAATCCAAACTGATTGTATAGATTGGGATATAGGAGAAACTAATTTGTCCTGTTATAACCAAAACATAACAAAATAGTGCCTCCTTATTCATTTCGCATGTTACCATGGTCTTTTTAGTTCTTGAATTATAAGCATAGGAACAAAGTAATATTTAGGTGAGCGTCAGTGCACCAAGTAACTTATCTCATTGAATTGGAAGTCCACTGAAATTAGCTTTCATAGATCTTTCTTGCTAAGATCCTCGAAGCTGGGGAGATATTTGGGTATTTCTTTGAAATTGTAGCCTGTTAGAACTTTGGCCATTGTAGTCAACGGAGAGCAAAGGTCTTGGAGGAATGTGTGCAAATGCTGCGAGCTGTGCCTTGGGAGGAAGCGCCATCAGCACAGAGGGGAGCGCTCGGAGGCATCAAGTGGCTCCTCATGGGAATGGTACAAAGTACATGGGCTGACATGGACCAACCACTGAAAAAAGTCCCGACAGGCAGTTAGTTGGTGCTCAGTAAATGTTTGAGCCCTCTTTTATTTTCCTTTGTGCAATATACCAGGTCCCTGATTATGGATTCTTTCCAGGCCAGAGCCCCAGGTTAGTGGCCACTCTGCCAACATATGCTCTTTCCATGGTACCCCATTTCCATTACGAGGTCTATGGGCACCCCATCCCAGAAGATCTCGATTTCCACTTTCAGGGTTCATAAGCTGGCTTCCCCCCATAAATCCCAATATCAGAGCTGTGATGTCACTTTTGAGTAAATCTCATGCATATTTTAATCTCAGCCCCTTTATATGCTTACCGACTTATGTGGGTTCTTGAAATTTTATTTCTGGAGCTAGACATTGGAAGAGTGGCATAATTGCTTATAGAAATTGAATCAAAGATTTACCTCAAACCCAACAAAATAAATGTAGCTAGAATGAAACTTCTGCTTGGCATTTAGCAGGACTGGCTCAGATTTCTCCAGGATAGCGCATAGAGGGGCAAGTGAACAGTATTCCCTGAAGTATTACTAGCTCAAAGTTGAACTCAGCCAAATCAAGCTGCTAAGCTCTCTGAGAAAACCTGGTGTGAATATCTATATACACATCTAGGTGAGCATATAATATGCATCTATATATAGTCAGCTAAAGTTGTCAATGAAAACAAAAACTGTACTTCTTTGGCTTACTTAAACTGCATAAAAATAGAGAACACTATGCAAGCGACTGCTAAATCAAGGGAGCGTTCATATCCCACGAGAGAATCTGCTGGGAATCTTAGAGTATGACTAGCCCCTTTGAAAGCCAGAGGCCAGTTCTTTGTCATGGTTTTCACTAATTTAATAGGGGTGGGCTTTATGCTCAGGCATGATTTATGTGTTAGGGAAGAAAGAAGAGTTTTCTCTAAGTTAGACAAAGTTAGGTGATCCCTTTAAGTGAAAAGCTCAAAAAATAGGCAGTGAGATGGGGGCAGGGAGTCTGGGGTGAATGATGTGCACAGATGTGTGTGTACCTTAACATGTGTTAAGTGCATATGCAAGTATCCAAACATGGACATCCATTACAAGTATTTTTGAGAATTTAGAGTTTAAGGTACTGGGCCTCCCTGGTGGCTCAACGGGTTAAGCGCAGCACTGTGAAGCTGTCCAGAGCCACTGCAGCACCAGTTTGATACCCAGCCAGGGAGATTCCCACATGGCACAGGAGACCTCTCCTGCCTCACCTGCTGCTCCCCTCAGCAGTGGACTTTAGCCTATCTGCCTGTTCTGCTCCCCACTCCGTCTCTGGTGAATCCTCTCACCCCCCACACCTCTGGCCTACACCCCAGCTTGTATGCATATATAAATAAATATTTAAAAAAAAGAAACAGAGTTTGAGGCACTGGATAAAATCTGGTGATTATATAGTTTTATGATAATTTAATATTATTTGACTTCTCTATCCTCCAAGAAATAATTTATTCAAGAGATGTATGTTGAGCATCTGTCATGTGCCAGGGACCATATTGGTCTAGGCATACAAAAAAGCATAAAGCAGAGTTCCTGCCTTTGGGGAGCTCATAATCCAGTGAAGGGGATAAATTAAAATCATTATCATGCAGTGCTATCATATTGATATATCCAAAGGATTTGGAATAAAAAAAATTGTTCCAGTGACATTTGCTGTGTAAGAAATGAGCCCAGGACTTAGCCTGAAGAAAACTGTTTTATTATTCTCACAGGTTCAGTGGGCTGGGAATTTGGGGAGGGTGCAGAAGAGATAGGTAAGATAAGGCAGTCTATGTTGCAGTCTACGAGCCCAACCGGGCAGCCCCGAGGAGTAGAAAGGCCAGCAGCGCATGTACGCACAGCCTCTGCAGGGGCCAGCTTGCCCCACGGCCGGGCAACCTCGGTCGCCAAGGACACGCGTCTCACAAACACGCTGACACAGCCTCCTCATGCAGCAGGGTCACATCTGCCACATGGTCTATTGGATGCAGTCACCACAAGTCCACCCAGAAACAGGGCGCGGGATGAAGACCCCAACTCTTTGGGACAGATGTTGAGGAATTCTGTGGCTACTTTTAAAAACTGTTGTGGAATAAGAGTGACTGACTTACTGGGGGGCAGGGAAGGCTTCGCAGAAGAGACGATGTGAGGGCTGCATCTTGAAATGGGAGCAGAAGTTTGCAGGAGAATGGAGTGGGTGGCAAGTGAGTCTTCAGAGGGAACATCCCTCAGGTTCACACTTACACAGAGTGCACAGAAACAAGAAGACCGAGGCGTCACTCTGAGGTGGATCAGACTGTGAAGGAAACCCAGGCCCTTTGCTTTCAGACCCCTCGAATCCCTTAGTCTTTGCCAGGTGAGCTCCAACTTGAAATTGTCAACTCTTACTCGTCACTGCAGCCCTACAGGATAGCTGTTGTTATTATCTCTCACATAGAAGGAAATGGGGGCCCAGAGAGGTTCAGTAACTTACCCAAGGTCACACCCAGCTGACCTGTGGACTCAGAGCAGGCAGTCTGACTGCAGTCTGGAGCAGAACAGCTGCTGAGACTGAAGGTCATACCGGGAACTCAAATTTGATGTGTGGCAACGGGAAGGGACTTGGGGCTTCTGAATAGCACGGAACATGATTTAATGGTGTTCACACAGCTAGTCATTGGCTGAGCCAGATAAGAAAACAAGTCTCTTGCTTCTTAGCTCAAAGTTCTTTGTTCTCCCCTAAAGCCCTTGTGCGTAGAAGGTATTTTATAGTTCAACGTCACTTCTTAGTCTCTTGAAAGATGATTTTAAGAACCTGGGTTCTTTTTTTTTTTTTTTAAGATTTATTTATTTATGCATACAAGAGCTGGAGTTTAGGCCAGAGGTTTGGGGGGCGGGGGTGAGAGGATTCACCAGAGACAGAGTGGGGAGCAGAACAGGCAGATCCACTGAAATACACTTCTGAGGGGAACAATGGATGAGGCAGGAGAGTTTTGCTGTGCCATGCGGGAATCTCCCTGGCCGGGTATCGAACTCGTGCTGCAGTGGCTCTGGATAGCTTCACAGTGCTTGTGCTTAACCCATTGTGCCACCAGGGAGGCCCAGAACCTGGATTCTTAAAGAAGCAAGCAATGGGGATAACTCATGCCCTGCCATTCAGTTTTTAATTGCAATGTACTTCCTAAGATGGGTCATATTGCTTGGCTTATCAATATGTTATGTTTTAAGGCTAATCTAGAACAATGCCCAGCATGTTTCTATAGTTTCACTCTCAAAGATAAAATGTAGTATGTAATTAGAAGGAGTTTAATTTCACCATCAATTCAGCACTGTGTTGTACTGCCATGAGCGGTGGCTGATCTAATATTTTGCCACATGGTGTAGTGCCATTGAGATACACATGCTGACATCAGGACAGACAGCATTAATATAGGCAGTATGTCTGAATGAAAACACCATTATGTTATCAAAATGAAAAATGGCTGTATCAGCAGAGTGTTAGGAATGGATGCTATGTAAAAGAACATTAACCCTGCAATCAGCTTTACTTTCACATTTCTCACTCCCACATGCACTTATTATACAACCTAAGATGCATAAGAGATATTTAAAAAGTGGACAGGGGCACATTATAGTGGCTAATGGCTACCTCAAAAAATGGTAGGAGCAGTTGACAGCTTGATTTCAGAGTTTTGTGGAAGTGATTTTAAGTGGACATTATGCTGTCACTCTGTGTAAAAAAATTAAATATCTTACTTTGATGACTTTACAGTTTCACGCATTAGTGATAGGTGGAATAAAAACAACGAAAGTGTAACATCAAGTCTCTGTCTCAAAAATGACCACCAGCAAGACTCATGAGAAAAAGACTGGAGTAGGGTAAGTTTATCATTTTGAAGTTGAAGTTAGTTTTAAAAGCACAAAGCAATAGTTCTAGAATACGCACATGGAGAAATACATGCAATAGGACAGAAGTAGTCTTTTTGGAAGGACATTTGTGAATGAGGTGTGTAAACACTGGCTGGAACTTGGTGGCACAAAAATCATGTGCCTTTACGCTTATAAATCATCTCTGGTGAGCTAAAGTGGACACTATGTATGTATTTTTTTAATTGTGGTAACATTGATGTACAACACTGTACAAATTTCAAACCTGCTGTCTGTATTTCTTTTTTTTTTTTTAAAGATTTATTTATACAAGCTGGGGTACAGGTCAGAGGTGTGGGGCAGTGAGAGGGCTCACCAGAGACAGAGTGGGGAGCAGAACAGGCAGATCAGAAATACACTGCTGAGAGGAGCAGTGGGCGAGGCAGGAGAGGTCTGCCCCACCATGTGGGATTCTCCCGGGCTGGGCGTCGCACTTGCGTTGTGCACTGCCGGCAGCTCCACAGCGCAGCGCTCAACCGTTGTGCCACCAGGGAGGCCCCTGGCTGGCTGTATTTCAAGCTGGATACCACACCAGGCCCAACACCAGAGTTTCCATCTGCCACCATCCCATCCAGTCCCTCTATCAATTCCACCCATTCCTATCCCCACCTTCCGCAATGATAACTACCATTCTGTTGTCAGAATCTGAGGGACTATTTTTGTTTTGTTTTCTTTGTTTGCTTGCTGTCATCCTGTATCTTCCATGCATGAGAGACATCATACAGTGTTTGTCTCTCTTCATCTGACTTATTTCACTCAGTGTAACTCCTCAAGGGCCATCTGTGTTGTCTCAAGGCAAAATTTCATCTTTAATATTAAGTAGCTTCATATTCCACGTGTGTGTGCGGCGCGCGCCGGCGCATATACACTCACCACATCTTTACCCATTCATCTGTCTGATGAGCACTTAGGTTCTTTCTGTATCTTGGTTATTGTAAACAAAATAAATATTTTTGATGCGTTCTCCAAAAAGTCATTAACCATCAGCTAAACATCTCTAAAATGGTGCTTCCTGGACATAGGTCTGAATGTATGCAATTCTGTATGTCACGCAATGTCTTCTCTGATAAATGGTCTGCAGGGTTTCCACCCCTGAGCCTCTGTGCCTGCTCCAGCCAGCAGCAGAAATGAAGAGACCGAAGTATCCAATACTGGTTTGTCATTAGACCCGTGGCCAGCACAGGGACCTCCTTTTTTTTTTAAAAAAAAGATTTATTTATTTATGCATACAAGCTGGGGTACAGACCAGAGGCGTGGGGTGGTGAGAGGGTTCATCAGAGACAGAGTGGGGAGCAGAACAGGCAGATGATGGAAATACACTGCTGAGGGGAGCAGCGGAGGAGGCAGGAGAGGTCTGCCGCACCATGTGGGAATCTCCCCAGCAGGCGCTGAACTCGCATCTCCCCTGCTGACAGCTCCACTGCGCAGTGCCTAACCACTGTGCCACCTGGGAGGCTCGGGACCTCCTTTTTTTCTTTCTTGAGCCAATTACACAAGTTTCTTATGCAGAGTCAACAAGAGCCAAGAAGACGCATTTATATGCCACGGACCTTCTCTATAGACTGTTACTTAATCAGGACATTCACATACATGTTGTTCATCTCTGGGGAAAGCTAATGAGAATGCTCACTGATTTTTCAGGTGTAATTTAAAAGGCATCGTGGTAGGAAAATTGATCCAAAAGTATTAACGCATTCTTGGTTTTCTGACAATAACGTGACACAAAAGATCACATATTCTCCTTAGGTTAAAATTGGCTGAGTACTTATTTGAGTCTATTATAAACATTTTAATTTCTCTTTAGAACGCCGTTTTTGCCAATAAAGTTAGGGTGTCACCAGCAATGGAATATCAAAACTTCCACTTAGCTAGCCAATGAAAAGGGTGTGGGTTCATGTACATCTATAACAAGGGTTTTAATAATAATTTGTAAATATATTTGATTGTGCATGTATGTGTGTGGGAGCCACACACACAATAACTTATTTTGTCATAATTTTCTGCATGATGATATTGATTTACTTTATGGAAAGCATACATAAAAGGGAAAGCTGAGCATTCTCTTTTATTTGTAAATTATCTCGATCACCAGAGGTAGAAGGGTGTATCAAGTGGTCAGGGCATTTAAATCCATTCTGTTCTCCAGTGCTTCCCTCCACGTTTTTCATGCATATTAAAACTTGGCAAAAACATGGCTAGTCCATGTTGAGACCATACACAGGACATTTAAGAGATAATTATTCAGTAGGCAGAGTTTTGGGCAGGAGTTTGTTTTATCTTCCAGATTGAGTTGCTTGTAAGAAAATGATTCTATTTTTGGACTCCTTTTCATTCTATTAATGTCAGTTCTATTGAAGCCCTTTGGTTCATCTACCCTGTTGCTTGGAAACATTTTATTAAATATTGTCAGTGCTTCGATCTTATCTGATTTAAAATGTTACTTTTATCTGTCACTACTGTAGTGAGATTTTTGCTGTTCTATTTTTCCAGTAATTACATTTTAAGTTATTTATATTTATTAACATTTTATTGACAGGCGAATGATAGATCAGGGTAAGCCAGTATCTCTGGTTTATCTATTTCAAGGGGATTGGTCAGGCAAAAGTGCGTAATAGGCAGAAACAGGAATGATGGGGTGCTCTTAACATTCTTCATCACTGATTCTTAGAACCTAAGAGTAGGCAGATCAGGGTTTCAAAACACCCATTTCAGATTCCTTCCAGTTACCCTTGCTGGGTCCAACTGCCTACCGCCATCTCCCTGTAATTCCATCATTTTCAATATTTCTTTCTTTCTTTTTTTTTTTTTGAAAGATCAGATTCCAACTTACTTGGGGATTTGCTGAACAGCTGGATGAGCATGAGACCTAGCGGAAATGGAGCACGATATAGGAAACTGGTGAAAGCAGGTGTACTGAGAAGGAGAGAAGAGGGTGATGAAAGGGAAAATGGGGAGCTGATAAGCTGTGATCACATATTTCACTTCCCTCCCCCATACAAATTTGTCTGATTTCTTCAATGAGCTCCTTCATTAAAGGGTTAATGACCAGTAACTAATTTTAACTTGAACAGATGGCCTGGAGAAATACTAAATGCTGTCTTTTTAGAGACACCCAAGTTACACCTGCTGAATAATGAAACGTCATTTGTTATTATAGCTATCTTTCTATATTATACCTAATTAGAGATTTAGGTGGCTTAGAACTAGGTGGCCTTAAGCTTCAATGAGTTGAAGCTTATATAAAACCAAGTGAAATAAAATGTCTCCAATGATCACTCCAATTACATGCTCACACTCACCTTAGTGATTTGAATATTTCATTCTCCCTATTAGAGGACATTGTCATGTCACACCAGGGACTTGACCATTGTCATCCTGGTACTCTGTGTAGTGTGTAATCCTCACTGTTTCAGCAGCTCTTATTCTGTTGGGTAATTGGCTTCAATTTGGAGTCCTCGGCTTAAAACAATAGCAACTATATCAACTAACAGTGTTTTAAGTCAGAGACTTCTTTAAAGGTTCAAGTTTTATGGGTAAACTTAGAAGGCTTAAGGAAGGAGACTTCATTGATTTTGAGAAGATTTCTAACTGAGAGCTGATAACAGGAGCACAAGCTGGGAGAGAATATTCAAATTGCTTGTAATTTGATTATGTCAATATCACTTCTAAAAACAAATAGATCTTTGCCATGATTCAGACAGCAAAAGCTAATAATAACTTAGTGTGGAATTACTATTTTTTCCCATAAGCATCTGGGTGGTTGAAACAATCTGATTGTATGATTAGGCTCAAGTCCAATCTGTAGAAATACTATGATCTAAAATAGTTATGTGGGAAACCATTGGAAATGTGTCTCAGCGTCTGAGAGATTTCAACCTGGTAAATCAGTATATATCTCCCCTGGTATTTGACTTTCATACTTCATTGGCACATAGACATAGAAAAAACATCATAAACATGTTGTCTGGAATTTTATATTAATGGCCACAATCATGGTTGATAATGTTATATACTAGAGCCTGTTTAATGAGGGCAAGGTGTGCATGTCGTTACACCACATGACTTCATTTTAATCATTGAATTCATCTTGGAACTTAAGTTACTTCCTCCTTTTGCGGATTCCCATAATCAGAGTCCTCCACTGGCATTCCATCTCACAGGAAAGTCATCATTTCTAACTTTGCTGACAAGGAGCTATGGAATCCGCCTCTCAAACCCCCACACCCCCATCAGAACACCTGTGGTTCCCCCACCACTAACTCACGCCAAGTCCTTGAGCTCCAGGAACACACCAAGCACTCTCTTCTCTGGGGATTTGGTACTCGTTCTTTCCTCTCCTTACAAAGTTTGTCCCTCAGACACCCACTTTGGCCTCAGTTTCCTCAGGGGTCTGTTCAAATGTTAGCTTATTACTGAGACCATCCTCAAAAGACCCTATTGCCTATGGAATAGGAACCTGTCCACCCCTATCATACTTGGTTTCTCTCTACCCTGTCTTACTTTCACCTTAGCACTTACCCCATCTGATGGCCTAACATGTCTGCTGGTGTGGTGTCTGTTTCCTTTCTGTACAGCATGAATGAAATGAGGAAAGGGGCTGGATTTTCTTAGATGCTGTATCTTCAGTGCTGGGAGCACTTGATGTCTGTAGGCACTTGGTAAACATTTGTTGGATAAATGAAAGAATTGTCAGACTTGATGCCTTTGGTCTGATGCAACTTGTTGTTATTATTATAAAATAAAATCTTGACCTTTGGCCAGTGAAAGGGAGGTGTCTTAGTGGGTGCCTGCATTTCTATGCAAGGGTTTTAGTAATACTTTCTAAATGTGCATGTACCTGTGTGTGTCAGACACACATATGTGACAAGTTAGGCTGTTAAAACTTTCTACATGATGATACTGGCTTGTTCTCTTCATCGGACTTAACATTTTCTAAAATTGTCTTATCCAGTTAGTCACACGGTAACTGTGTCTGACTAGACTTAAGCCCTGTAAGGGCAGGGACTTTGCCTTGTTCACTGCTATGCTTTCAGCACCCAGAGTAAATATACCTTAGTAGGCAACTAATAACCACTGCTAAATGAATGATGCTGTGGTAACTTATTTTGATCTCAGCATATTTGTATCCTTCAGACTGATTTATAAGAACATGAATAGAGGAAATGGACAATAGTATCATCAGCAAATCAGCCAATCAGCTAGGGTGTTCTTGACCACGTGGTCATGGGAGTGTTTGTATAGGACCCAGTGAGTCCAGATGGGATAGTTTAATAACTTGCTAGTAAGGTAGGTGTTTAATCAAGTATATTCGGGCACTTCCGCGTGAATGTTTGAGACTCTCATATTGCCGAGGGATGGCACACGCACAAACCAGTCAGACTGATGCTTAGTGTACCATGTGCCTTGGTCCCGTAGAGATATCCAGAACTCAGCTGCGGAGGTCGTATTTATCCTACCCCTGCCTTAGACGTGTATCAGTCATCCCCAATCAAGTAAAAAGTGTCCCAGAGGTACCACAAATGGAAATGAAAATCGGATTCATGGATAAACACTTTCATGAGTCTGAGATGAATGGCTTTAAACAAACTCAAGACCATCTAAATTTATCAGGAAGCTTTTATCAAGTGAGTATAAGTGGAACATCACCGATGATGTGGCCAGTCATTCTTTAGGCTGAAGAAGTTGTGTTTCTATTCTAAACCACACTGTACTGATCATGAGTCATTCATGATAGAAATCAGTGATTCCACTTTTCTGACAGCGTTTGTTCGCTGTTCCCAGGAACTGCCTTCTCTCTTCTCTCAAGGGGGCATTTAGAGCTCAAAGCTCTTTCCCTCGGCTTGTTTATTGTGTGCTGTTCATTTGCAGAGTGGCTGCAGTATCCCGTGCCAGCTTGGCAGTGTGAGGAGGCTTCGCTCTCACATTCTCCCAAGAATAAGAGCTAGCTCTCTGTGACTTAGAATTTCCTTCTAAACAATGATTGTGGCTGGAGAGGCCAAGAACTTTATCCTAATCAGTCCTAGTTTCTATGGCTATGAAAGTTCCCAACATGGTAACAAAGAATAAGGGCAGATTGTTCTCAGATTCTGAATTCATTGATAGGTTTACAAAACCCAATAATGACCCACCCCCTGAATTCATTCTCAGGGTGATTATTCTTTTTCCTTCCTCTGCCTGTTTCTCTCTGTCTCTCCCTTCCCCTCCTCCTACCTCTCTGTCCCTCTTCCCTCCTCTTTGCCTCCCTCTGCTCCTCTCTTCTCTCTCTCTCTCCCCTCCTTCTCCTTCTTTCTTTCCCTCTTACTCTCCTCTGCTCTTCCTTCCTCTATTCCCCTTTCTATGCCCCTCTCCCCACCTCTTCTGCCTTTTATTTCTCTCCTCCCTCTCCTCAACCCCATCATTGGAATTGTAGCTTGACCCCCAACGACCACCCATCTCTGTTGTCTTCCTTTTTAATATAACCCTGATTTTGTTCACCCTGGTAATAGTTAGAGATTTCTGGGGAGATGGCCCTGTCGACACCACGCTTATGAGTCATATAAGCCCATGACTGATTCGGGGATGGGCATTTCACTCAGTTTGGGACAATAAGCTGTAAGAGGAAGTCTGCTGGGTGTACTTGTGAGAAAGACTTCCCTTCCTTAAAATCAAATAAAACAAAAAGTGAACACACAAGGAGAAGAAAGATTACCCTTTTGTATTTACTGTGTCTAAATATCAAGTGGAAACAGACATGCCTGCAGTTGCTTTAGTCATCTGGAGACCACGAGGGAACCCAGCAAAGGTCCAGGGAGATAATGGGCCTGTGGAAGGCTGGAGAGAACCATGGTGCCAATTATGTGGAAGATTTAATCAATTTGGGAAACTCTTTACCTCTCCATAGTTCTTTCTGTGTGAGAAAAATATCCTAATGTTTATTTTGACTTGGATTTTTCTCCTACTGGCAATCCAGAGTGTCCTAACAAAGCCATTTCATTTCTAGTTGTTTGCACATGCCTTTATGACTCTCCTCTCTTCATTGTTTTGGGGGCCTTTTGAACAATAAGGCTCTCGAGCAATTACTAAATCAAGATAGCAAATGCAATGCGTCTATTTCATACAGAAAAGAAATTATTGATTGTATTTTTCAAGTGCTGGAAAATTCAGTATTTATTTTCAATACACAAAATGCCGTTGCCTATTTTCCTATCACAGTTCTTTTTTCTTACTTAGCTTTTCTTTTCTGCTGATTGCATTATTTTTAATTGAGGTAGCATTGGCTTACGCCGCTGTATATGACTGAGGGGTCTAGGTTCACACCTCTTCAGATGTATGTCACCACACCACAGCTGCCACCATAGTCTCCACCACTCACTGACCCTCCGCCCTGTCAGCCTCAACTCTACAGTCAAATTTCTAGGGTTTCTTGTGGTTTAGTTTTGTCTGTTCCTTTGTTTTGTTTTCTGAATTCCACATTTTAGTGAAATCATCCAGTATTTGTCTTTTTCCTACTTGTTACAGCAGCTCTTAAAGTCCTGGCCTATGAGAGAGCCCAAGGAGAAGAAGAGAAGACATTTCTGTGCAGTGACTTGTTTATATCCACATATGTGTCAGTCTTATAGGGGACTTTCAAAAACCACAACACTGACAATTAAACTTGCTCCAAATGCTTTGTTTTTTTTTACGTTCTCCTCCCTATTAGTGTTAATGGCAGTCATTCTCTTAGTCATCCGGACTTAATCTCCAATTTATTCTTGACTCCTCTGGCTCTCTTACTCTGGAAAGAATCTGTTGCCTGGCTCTCTCTGATGCCATGCTAGAAATACCTCCTATGTGCTCTCTGTTTGCTCCACCCTCACTGCCACTAACCTAGTTCAGATCCTCATCCAAGTCCTCCTGAACTGTTCAGCAGGGAGTTTCCGCTTATTCTCCATTCACCTTTCAAGGCAGAAAGCTGTTCTCTTCTGCCTTCTTAATGAGTCCATGGCATCTGAGGATAAAGCCCCATCTCTGCATGCTGGTTTTCAACGTCCCAAGAACTGGTCCCAGTAGACCTCTCTACTCTCCTCACTGCTGCTTGTCTGTGTTCTATGTTCTAATCAAACAGAGGCCCCCTATTGTCCTTGGATGCCTCGACCCCTCATCTCACAGTCGGTCTTTTTCTTGGAAAGTCTCCCAAAGACTACCCTTCACAGATGAACTGAAATTATCTTTTTCTTCAAAAAGTTCTCCTGTGTTCTTCCAGTCAAAGGTATTCTGTTTATCTCTGCATTGAGTTTTACTAGAAATTTTCATTTCTCTAGCAGTGAAGGCAATTTTATTACTTACAATTCCATGAGGACATTAGTAACTAAAATGCTGCATATGAAACTTAAAAAAAAAACCCTACTGTATAGTTAGTTATTACATATCTTCAGCACTTTCTAGAAAAGTGAAGTTCTTGAGGACAGGAATCAGGTCATAATCATATTTGTGCCCTCCTTAGAGTTTAACATTTCCTTGACTGTTACATCTGATAAATAAAGTTGAATTATTATAGAATGACTGGTTTTCTAATCCTGTGTTATGTGCCTAAATCTTATCATTATGTGGCCAATGAAGATATGGTGAAATTTTGGAGGGGGGAAAGGAAAATTATTTTGATTCAACTGTTTAGTAATTGAACACATGAAGGAACATTCCTGAAGGTGCAATGAATTCAGTATCATAGGTACTTAATATAAGAGTTTGAATAACATACTTCAGGATTATTCTCCAAATTTGTGGTCTTTTTTGTTGGGGTTCAGATGATGGGGTTCAATGTATAGGATTCTTGGGTCCCTCTGAAAAAGAATTTAGCAGATGTTTCTACTCATCAGCACATGGCAAATTTATTAAGGAAAGGAACAGACACAGGTGGGCAGTGAGTTGCATTTTTGAAGGCATAGGTTGAAGAAAAGGTAGGCTTAAGAAAAGAAAGACCTGCAAAGACACAGAGGGTAGAAGAGCTGCATTTTGCTAGAGCAAGGGCTGTTCTTTTATAGTGGTCTTTGATGAGATTATTATGGAAATTAATGCCTTCGGGCCATATTGGTTTGTCCTCTCTGTCCCCCACCTGATAATTTCTGACCCCACCTCAGATTTCTGGAAACATCTGTAGCCATAGCTGGTTTAGTTTAAGATTAATCATTCCTACCCCCACCTCTAGTGTTTGTCCTTGTGAAAGCTTCCATCCTCAATTTTTCTACTCTAAGCTTCCATCATTTTGACCTTTTACCTGAAAGCTCTCACTTGAAGTTTGCAAAAGAAATCACAGGCACTGTATCAAGATACCTATAAACAAATACCCGTGTTTTCCCAGGCAGACTTCTCTATTTTTGATGGTTAGTGCATTGCTGCTCACTGTAACGGGCTATGATGAGATGTACAATAATCTAGTTACCAATTAACATGTGGGAGGTCCTTTGAACCTCAGGAATCTCTAATCAGCTGGTCTGCAGAAAAACCATGCAACATGCAACCATGCATGGGGAAATTCTGAGAAATAACTAGGGTTACTCTCCACATTTTTTTTTGACCCTTATTTCCACTCCCCATCTCCTGCTATTTAGCTTAAGTTTAATACACACTGTAAAATAGAAGATCCAGAGGTTATTAGATCAGGAAAATTGCATAGTAAATAGACCCAATTCATTTCCAGGAATTTATAGCTTATTGGGTAAGGAGCTAATGTAATTCAATATCATAGTAGAATTTGTTCTGACTCAGTTTAAGGATAGATTACAAAGAAAGCACTTGATTGGTAAAATTAAATTCCTGAGTATTTAGCAAGAGCAATTAAATTTTGTTTGTACAATATTCTCATAAAAGTGAAAAACAATGAGACCCACCTTGAGCCATATCTGGGTCTGATCATTCCCTTATCTGGTGGTGATAAAGAGGTCAAACGGAACTCAGAGAAATGCAGCAAATAAGCAGAGAGAAGTGATTTAGAAAGAGAGTTCAAGAATTTATACTCTGCGGTTAAATAATACCTAGGTTCTAGCCTCTCCTGGCTGCAAATGCTAGAAAAGAGGATTTATAGTGAGGCTGGGCAGAGCAGATGTTACCTAAGAAACCAGAAGCCCAGTCACACTGCCAGATGTCAGGTCCATGGGCAACTCTGGGAGCCAAGGCCCTTCTCAGATTCGTGGCACAGTAATAAAAGGAGGCTGTTTGGTGGCATGTGACAGAGTTTAGCAGATACAAGTTTGAAATCTGGACCTGAATTCCACCCTTCCCACTGCCTCTAGCACATTATATTTTAGGATGGGAGGGTCATATTAGAACCAGACAAGGAAGTGGCAGCTCAGGTTGGGAGTACGTTTCTTTCTGGACAGAGTGTCGTGGAGGACGTGAGCGAGGACAGGGAGAGTTGCCTGGGTGCAGATATCAGGCCCAATTTTGCAAGATCGCCTGTGTGTTTTATGGTGGCCTCGTTCTGCCATCAGAAGACCCGTCCTCCTGACTTGGCATCGTCACTGAGGATGGCCGGGATGACTCACAACCCTCTCAGCAGGTCCTCCGCTTTACCTGCTGCCAGTGCCAGTGTCATCAGTGGACTGAGGAAGGAGGGCACATAAGTGCACGAGTAGTTTATCACAGGAAAAAGTGGCTTCGGACCATGAACTGGAGTCCCCTCAGACAGGTTTGCTGTTAGGGGAACAAAATCCGCCAACCCCAAAAGATGTCTCTTTGGCATAAAGCTGATTTCATAGCAGAGGCTCTGAAGGCTGAACCTCCTTTCTGAAGGGTGAAGGTTGTCTTTTTGTAAGAGACCTTTATATATGTCAAGGACAGTCTCCCTTTGTCAGTGTGTCTCCCTCTCTGTGATCATCAGTCTCTTTAATGCTCATCAATGGAGAACTTAAATCTGCACAATCGTCAAGTCCTAGTTGTGTGTCTCTTCTGGTCACCGGCCCCTGCCTGACTTCCCCCTCCCCACCATCCTGGGTTGCTGAAGATACTTAGCGTGGTGAATTGAGTCATTTTGCTGAGTTCCTCAGGTTTACTGAGTTTCATGTAAATAAGAGGTAGACATGTTGTTACTAAACTTAGTTTTTTTCCTCTTGTCAGTCTTTCTGATTTTCATTTTTTTGGCCAGCCTAGAAGAACCTAAGGAGGAGGGGAAATTTCCCCTGGAGACAAGGATGAAAAATGTGCTAATGTTTAGAGGTGGTGACTGTGTCAGGGTGTGTCGGTGGTGGAATGACTCAAGGAGGGATAATAATGATTGCGCGCACTGCAGGGATTAGGACAGTGAGGAGGAGTCAGGCTAGTGGAGATGAATTAGCCCTGGTCAGTTGTGAAGCTTGGGAAGATGGAATGAAGATAGTAGGCCTTAGGTTTATCTTTAAAATGTCCTTGTAAAATATGGGGTGCGGGGAGAGGAATTAATACACAACCTTGCAAACAATGGTTGGACATTTTTATGCACCTTACTGGATGCATATGGTCACCAAAAATGGTTGGAGGAGACCAGAGATCTCTATGGTAGAAATATGAGAACCAGCAAAAGACAGTGTCTTCAAAGGTGTATTTAGTACTTGCCTGTGTAAATTTGAACATCAGCCTTCCTGTGAAGCATCCACTTAACTTCAAGATGGAAGAAAGCACAGGTGTTCACCAGCAGCTGGGGGACCCTGGCCAAAGCCAGATAATTGGTCGGCCTGCCTCGTCACAAATCCAAGAGAGGAGCATGAAGAGATAAAGGGAATGCTTTTTCTGAGGAAGGAGGAGAAGGTGACTTGAAAATATGAAGCAACAGCTAGTTGAAGAAGTCATTCATTCATCTCTCCATGAACAGAAAACTGTGGCCCTCCAAAACACAGGCAGTGGTGCAGGTGTGAGCACCACAAGCGGAGACTCAGGATTTTGGAGACCATGCATGTTTAAGTTCATACATTGTGCCCTTTATGCTTGACACATAATTCCTTGGCTACAATTTCCTCACTTGAGTTGCATTTTTATGCTCCTACAGTGATGTCTCTTTTGTAGCCCTGCCCTGTTAGTGCCCTGAAAGCAAATCAGGGAAGAAAAGCACCTTATCATTTAGGGAAAAAAAGTTAAACTCATCCATACTTTTGTACAGGGCAACCCCAAAAGGAAATGGGATGGCCTGGGTGTGAGACCTCGCCTGTGTGTTTAAAACAAAACAAAACAAAACGAAAAAACCCAAAAACACTTAGAGCAAAACCCAAGTGCAGGCACACATAGAAAAGGCTAATAAAAGGTTTACAAGGGCAATCAAAAGAGGGGGAACTCAGGGAGAGGGAGAGGGAGAGGGAGAGAGATATTGATTGGCCAGTGCTTCCTACGGGTAACACTGTGTGAGCTGGGATCCTGAGAGAATGCTCAAGGCAGGCAAAACCAAGAGAATGCAGGTCCCCATGTGTCTGGTTTTGGGTCAAGCTTAAAACAAGTCTGCTTCACTCCATCCTTAATTCCCAGCAATCTCCCTTTCAGGAACTCAAGAGTCATGGCAGATTCATGGCATTATGGGATTTGTAATCCTCCATGCCTGGGATTTCTTTGGTGTGGAGGTGGGGGAGTCCATAAACCATCACTGGGTGGAGTTCATTCAGGACATACTGTTTCTCCAACACTTTTCCATTGGGGGTAGTCTGCCTTGCTGGAGAAGGTAGCACATGTTCAGGAACTGGATTCACCAATCCTGTTCCTTACTAGACTTTTGTTTTATTTCTTTTGAGGTAAAAGAAACTTAGAACAAAGCCAGGCTATCTGGATGGTTAATGCATTAACCTATAACTGGGGATCCTTGACTATCTCTAATAACATCTGCACTGAAAACAGATGTGATTTTATTCTGCTTCATCTTCCAGTGACTGAAGTGTTTGCAGCGAACATGACATGTAATGACATAGAAGTAATTTCAGTGTCACGATTCATTTCTCTTAAATTCATGACAGATTTCTAATTGTAGAAAACTATCTCACCATGACACTAAAATGGCCAAAGGACTCTTAAACAACCCTTTCAAAGAACAGGTTAAAATGTGAAAGAAAAGAAAATAACAAGAAATTTTAAGTTATATTCTATTCTTGAAAGAAGTGCTTTCAGAAAAACCATCCCAGGGATGGGAGAGTTTGCATGGTTCTAGGTTCAAGAGATTCTTCAAGATGTACTATTTATCCTTTACTGAGTCTTATGAAGATATATAATCCTATTCCCAAAATTCCAATTAGCTGAAAGATAGATTTGTTTTCACTTAGTATTTTTCTTTTTAAAAAAATTTTGATTTTTAAAATTGAAATAACATTTGGAATAGTTGTTATAAGCCACTTTATTTTCTGTGGACAGCATTGTCACCTGTGGATATGATTCCTGTCTGGATGGAGCTCACAGCAGAATCTGTTATGGTTTTTGGAAAGTTACATAGCTTTGCTGTTCTTTAGAGTCTGTGACCCTGTATTAGCCTAAACTGCCTAGGAGATGGTGAGGAAGAGGGTGTGTACTCTTCAGGAGGGGAAACCAAAGAAAAGACTTAAGGGTTTACCTAGTTTTAGCTATCTTGTTGATAGAAATGACAGGAAATGTTACACCCTCTCCCCCTTTTTTAAATGAGTCTAAACAATTTTAAAGCTGTGAAATATGCAGAGAAAGTAGGGTAAAGCTTAGGTTGTACAGATAAAACAACACATTATAGAGAATGGTGTGTAAATTTTATGCTTCGGTCATGACTTTGAGTGGAAAATACAGACAGGGGTGTTACTGATGTGGCAGTCATAAAGAACTCTTTTTTTATTAGAACATTTAATCTTAATAGTAATTCTATATATGCTACTATTATTAGTAGTAGTACCATTACAATATGAAGAAACTGAGACATAGAGAAGTTAATTAACTAGTCTTAGTGCCATCGCTAGTAAATGGAAGAACAGGGATTCTATAAAGAACTCTTGATGGAAATGAAATATCCTAATTAATGTATCACATTCAAAGCAAGTATTTGAAAGGTGCTTAATGTTGCTACTTAATTGAAAGTCTACCCTTTTCATTGCAAGTAATTTCTTAGAAATGATTTAATCACTGGATTTTTATAGTAGGACACTGCAGATCTTCGGTCCAAATGCTTTAAGCGTTGAAGTTGTCTCTGATGAGACTACCAGGACTAAAAAGGGGAGGATTTCTTCAGTGTTAATTAGGCATTCTAGTCTGCAATTGTAAGTATCATTTCATATAAACTAATATATATTCTACTTGCCATATTTTAAAAATCCACTGATATCTGGGCATGGCTGGCCTGGTTGCCGTGTGAAGAGGAAGTTACCTTTTGATTTTTTCATGCTTCTCTCAGGCAGCTCATCTTAGGCATTCACGATAGTTTCTGGCCATTCAGCACAGCCATCCAGGCTGACTGCAGTTCTCCTTGGAGTCCACATCCCTCTTCTCCCCCACCCTCATCAACACTCCCTGTCCCCTTGTGCTCAGAGTTCAGCTGCTTGTTAGGTTGAGTTCATATGATGCATTCATAATGCCTGACAGGCAAATTGTGACTATGACATTTGCATACTGAGAGAAGAACATTCCTTTGTAGGAATGACTCTTTCATGGCAGCATGTCAGTGGCTTTGAATGGGGACCTTTCAAGACTCCTCAAGTGACCTTGTTTGGGAACCTGCCTTCTGCACCTTCCCTCAAGAGCTGAGGCTCTTCCCCTCAACACTGGCATTATGCCTTTGGTGTGTTGACACGAGAGTGGATAGGTGTCTCATTACCACCCAGGTACTGGGCACCTGATGTTAACTCCTGTCTTCTCTAAGGGAGAGGATCGCCAGTGTCACAGAGGTGGTTTGTCTCGACTCATTTACCATCCAGCACTCTGTGCCCTTGTTTTGGAACTTCTGCAGAGGTGGTGAGGACAAGGTATTTGAGACACTGGAGGGAACATCTTCTCCTGCCCTGAGGCTTTTAAAGGCACGTAGAAAGCATTCCTGTGTTCTGTTTTGTGCATCCTTTGGCTGCAAGAGCAGCTGAGGGTGTGAGCTGAGGTCCCGCATTCCTCTGCACAAACACTATGCCCGTCGTTCCTCACATCCCCCTCCTCAAGGGTTTTCTAGGATTTCAAATGCACAGCTGTGACTGTCCTTCCTTCGTGTTTCAGCAACCAGCTCTCTGTCTTCATTGTATAAATTCTTCTAAAGCATCAGGAATCCAGACATCAAAAGATAAATTTGAACATATTTCTGTGGAAAAACACACTTACTACAATGGACTCCAGACAGCTTTAGTTATCAAATTGAGTTTACAAATTTTAAAAAATGTTCTGGGGTGAGAGAGAGGGAGGTGGTGGGGGAAACTCATGATAAGGGAACTGTTCTGTATCTTGACTATGGTGGTGGATACACAAACCTACACTTTATAAAATTGTATAGTACACACATGCACACACACACCTGAATACATTAAAACTGGGGAAGTATGGTTAATATTGGGGAGTTGTATCAGTGCTGGTATTGTGATGGCGATAGTGTACTACAGTTTTTCAACGTGTTACCGTTGAGGGGAACTGGGTAAGGACACAGAGGATCTCCCTGTACCAGTTTTTAGAACTACGTGTGACTCTACCATCCTCTCAAAATAAAGAAATCTTTAACTCTATTTGTGAGTACAGAATGAAACATGTTATTCTTAGAGCAGAAATTCTTTCAGGTTTAGCTACATTTTAGCTACAAAGGAATTTTCACTATAAAGAAATTTTATCTTTATAAAGGAATTTTACTTAAACAGATCATCCTGCTTTTCTGCTTTTATAAGCATGCAGTAACACTCACTGGTTTAAAATGATTGAGAATAAAATGTTTGATTAATAAGCAATTTTGTTATGGAAAGTTAATGAGCTTGTATACAATATAACTCACCAATTTCAAATGACTCACAGAAGTGAAATATATTTAATTCAGTCACCTCTGTTCCATTATGGAAGGAGAGAAGGTAACAGAAAAAATTAGCATTATACAGGAATACCACACACATATATATATATTTTAAAATGTGGGTTATATGTTTTTTGGGATCTGGCAGAGTTGGAAATCGCTTATATATCTCAATAATTACTGTGATGACAAAAAATTTAAAACATATCCTGCATATTGAAAAAATTAACAATCACTGATAACCTGTATCAGCTGTCATCCCTCCCTGCCCTCAGAATGTATTTAAATTTTCTGCAGTTTTTGAGCTCCTAAAACTTGCAAACATCTTATTAATTGAAGACTTTTCTATAAGTATAATGCCAGTCCAAAATTTTGGTAATATTTCAGTTTTAAAGTAAGTTCAAAGATGAACACTAAAATTCACTTTTATGTTAAGTTGACGACGTGTGTAGTATGTGGTAGATGAATTTTCTCACAAAATCAATCCTCTCATCAGGCATTTTACTTCATGCATAATAACTTGGTGCATTGGCCCAACAGCTGACTTAATGCTAGCAGGGAGGGTAATGGAAATCTTGATAGTTAGAATTATCAATCTTTTTGAAGCTTTCAGACAACTTTGCTCACCTCACCAAATGTCTAGGTGGAGGAGGTCTGTGGCACCAGCAGACGTAATCATTGCCACCAGAGGCACTGATCCTTTCAGGGCTCACCAGTGTGTGCTGATGTCATAGTAATCATGAGAATCTTTGAGAAATCCATGCTGTGCAGCATTTACTTAAATGCAACAACAAAAAGCCCCCTAATTTTGCAGTCCAATGCTCTACCACTGAGGGCTAACAACTCCCCCCCTCCCCCCGGCAATTTTGTTAAAAGTTATACAAGAATACAAGTTCTATGTGTTGATGATTTTTTGCATGCCATTGGGATTCCTAGTTCATAATAAACTTTTAAATGTGTCAAT
>PVIJ01006111.1:0-21091 GCA_004024925.1 Scalopus aquaticus
CAGAGCCATAATAATTAAGACAGCATGGTACTGGAACAAAAACAGACAGAAAGACCAATGGAACCAAATAGAATACCCAGAATTAAAGCCACATATCTATGAACAGCTAATCTTTGACAAAGGAGCAAAGAAAATGCAGTGGAACAAGGACAGTTTATTCAATAAATGGTGCTGGGAAAACTGGACAGCCACATGCAAAGAATGTGAATTAAATGTGAAACATAATGTGTGGGGGCTGACTATCCAGAAGGAGATGTCAGACAGGCAGTTTGAAATGGAAAACTGGCACTCAGAAAAAGGTCATAACTAGAGATTTCAAATCAAGTCAAGAACAGATCATTTGGGCATTTTGGCAAAGGAGGATGACGGACATAAGTATATAGGAAGGAAACATATTAGTTAATTCATAAATTACAAAAACCCTAGCTCCAATGGTAAGTGAAATTCATCCTGATGGAAATGTAAATTGGTGATCCACTATTGAGTTGCTGAGACTCACTGATAAGTCAGTTTTAAGTTCGGTGAAATCATCAGAGGGGCAAGATGCCTTAGAAATTTAAAAAACACAAGCTCACGGAGTCCAAGATATGAATTTTTACCTTTCCACTCAACTGTTTGTCACTCTTTAAGATAGGGAAAATTTCTTCACTTCTTTAAAGCTTTTTACTTCTCTGCAAATTAGTAACAATAACATTTACTTGATATAATTGTTGAGAGAATTAAATGAGATTGTGCCTGTAAAATATTCAGACATCTCCTTATTTTAAATATTGACTCACAGTATTAACAGAACTTTAAAAAAAAAAAAACGCTAACTTTGACTATTTTTTACCTCTGCTTTTCTTGAAGTGTATGTCCTTTATTTACCATGTTAAAAATTCTTTTGACAACCTAGCAAGAATTACTAGGATGTGTATTACCCGATTATGTGAAATATACAAATAAATTTCAATTCAATTATAAAATACATGCAATGCTTTGAGTAATAACATAATTATTTCTAGATTCATTCTGTCTAAATCCACGCTTTTTTTCCTGTATGAAAGGTAAGTTGGACCATGTTCCAACTATTTACCTTTAACTTCTTACACTTTTAATTAAAAATCATATACTGAGTGATGGAAAATTTTTAAAGAAATTAAACCTTGCTGTGGGAGCAGTCCATTTAGCTTAAAGAAATAAAAAAAAAAATGCAAACACTGAAAGTTGTCTACAATTTAAAATTCGGAAAGACCTATTTTACTGGCAGCGTTTCTGCAGCCCACTTTGTGCCCAGATTCACTTTCCATTTTTTTTTCCCTGCTGTTAACTTCTGTTCATTAATATATGTTGTTCTCTGCGTTAGGATTTTAGTGGTTTTATGGGCCATCCTTCATACTAGAAAAAAATTAACATTCTTTAGGGAAGAAAATTTCGTTTATGGCATCAACATATTTTCCTGTGTTTTGAAGTAGGTTTTGTCAGTGAAGCGGTATGTATTCTACAACCTGTAGCCCATATTGCTCTTTTGTGTATTAGCTTGTGGTTTTCCTGTGAAAGGACTTTTTGTGTTTATTTTCTTTAAGCATCACTAACCACTTATTTAATGGCAGGACTGATTAAAACTCAGAATCTCATATGAGGCTTACAGATGTTGTAGAATTAGAGGAAATTAACTTCAGGTCTAGCAGTGGTTTTCTAAAAATGGTCCTGTTGATCTCAGTGAATCTAAGATTTCTTTGCTAAGCTGCCAAGATATATAAATCTTCTACAAGAGCTTTTGTAAAAGATCTGACACATATGATCTAATTCTAGAAATGAAACTTTGAGCTGAAAATCAACAGCCTCAGGGAGGATTAAAGATTATGTTGGAATCCACATGTGTATTCTGCCTGTACTGCACAGATGAGTTTGGAAGTTATTTGATACATTCAGAAGGAACCCAGAATGATCCAAACCTTACCAACATAGTCATCTCTCCCCAAGATACATTGTGCAGCCAAGAAATGAGTGTTTCAGAGGTTGGGGGTGACTTCGGTGGGATTTGGCATGTTATTTTGTTAGCATGCAACCAAGGGGTATCCAGGAACCCCCCCAAATTTGTATGCCCTAAAACGGTCATCTGTGTGCACATAAGCAAAGCAGATTCTTAGTGTGACAAATATTTAATAGAATTGGTGTGCCGAGAGAGAGAAAAAGGATGTTCTAAATAAAAGCCAAAATTACCGATGGGCAAATACCCAACCAAACAGGAATATCCAATATAGGGCCTCTGAGGTCTGAGATCTTGCCACAAGTCTAAGGCACCTTCTGATGGAGAACCAAAAGAAAGGGGTTCAGAAGCAGGTCCCAGAAAGCTGCGATAAAATGGGCTGTAACATCAAGATAAGACCATCTTTGTCAGCCCCCCACGTATCCCCACCCATGTGTCTCTCCTCTACAAGTCTCTTTCCAGATCCCTTTCCAGCAGTCCCGGGTGCAAGTCAGACCTCATGAGCCAGAGGAAACCCCTTTAACTCCCCATAGCCCACCTGCCTTCCCTATTACATATCTTCACCTGACCACTCAGCTCGCTTCCCAGGAGCTAGATGAAAGCAGCTTCATGCAAGTGGGGACAAGGGATATCATAACCTCCCATAACACTTTTCTGTGGTTTAATTTTTTTTTTTGATGGCATCCTGTTAGTACATGTTAAAGTGATCTGGTAATGTCAAAAAGACTTACAAAGTATCACACTTTCTTTTCTGTTTCTATGAAGAATTGTTTATAAAAATGCAATGAAAGTGAATTGTTCTCTTAATTTTTCCCCTGTATGTTATACAAGGAATGTTTTAGATTTAAAATAACGAGCCAATTATGTTTTATAGTCATAATGAGTCCTTGTATTTTAGTAAGGATAGGATATACTTATTTGCCTTAAATGAACTAATAGATTAAACTGAATATGCAGATCAACATAGTTAACAGAAATTATTATTATTGTAGAAACAATAAAATATCAGAAATATTTTGCTGAAAGGAGAAAATCCACAAATATCTTCCAAGCAAAATGATATTACTAATCTGTCCTTAGTTGCATATTTGTTTTTACCTGCATGATAATATGTTTCTTTCAATTTTATATACTGCTTATTAACATCTGACTTTATAATAGTTGATAAAATACTTTATAATCCCTGATATAGCTATAAAATTCATGTAATATACAAAGTAGCTTAAAATCAGTTAATTGTTAGATAATTGTTCTGACATCTATGTAAAGAAAAAATATAGTTAGCATATTGTAAGCAATATAAATTTATATAAAATTCATTTAATCATTGTTACAATGATTGACATTTTAATTAGTAGTTTCAGCTTTTAGCTATTCGTGAGAAAATATGCAGTTCATTGTTAGTAACTGCTATTGATCTCTTAGAGTTTGGGATTGCTAATGTATTCTGTCCCCCATACTTTTTGAAGTCAGAATAATAGGTATGATTTTATGCTGCACTCTCTGCAAATATGGCAGGTCAGGTAATATGTATTTGTGATTTAGTCAGCCAGATTGTAATTCTTCCCCACTACTCTATGCACCTCCCCCCAGATTACAGAATTCAACACATTTATCAGCTCATATTTCTTCTCTTTGAAGTTTTAAGTCAAGTGGAGCGATTAAGCTGATACAGGTAACATGAGAAATGCTAAACCATATGGTGAGGCCTTTGTCATTAACAAAACATTCAGATGAAGATATTAACATATTAAACAAAAAATTTAGCATATTAAAAGAATCAAGACAAAGCATACTGGTATTTCTGATGACAAAGAAAATAATCTGTAAATCTCTTGTCTACATAGCCTCTTCAAGGAGTCCATATTTTGTCTTTCCAAAGGTTTTCTTTTCTTAGTTCTCTTCCCTTCAAGATGCACTAATTTTTTTTTTTTTTTTAATAAGTCCGGTTGATGGTTTTCAGGTTTAGTGTTAGGAATGTTTTTTGAAATTTTCTTCAACTTGATTGCATATGTCAGTGACAGGGTCAAGACTGGCAATTAGGATGCTGCAGTATAATCATTGTAGGTCTTATGGAAAGTTTGATCCTTTCTTCCTTCCCATGGTATGTAATTTGATACCTGTGATCCTCAGCATACAGGTATCTTATTCGAGAATACTTCCTTAACCACTACATTTACCTCATCTAATAAAAAATAATTTCAGGTCACTAATACTCCGGCATTTCTTTCCAGTCTCATCTTTCATTCTTCTTCAACTCAGCCTTGATTTTTTTACTGGACTGGTATCTTCAATACCTTTTTGCCTTTTCTCTCCCTTCTATTTCTTTTCAAAATTACCTGCCAAACAAGCTGATTTGAGCTCTCTCTCTCTTCTACTTTGTGGAGTACTTGACTGTTACATGATTTTGTCCACTTTATCAATTAACCTTTATGACCTTTTTTTTTTCCCCCAAGATAGCATCATTAGTTTTTCCATTTTTCAATTGGCCCACTAGGCCTTGCTTTAATTTTTTGTGCTTTGTATACAGTCCCCTCCAGAAAAATATTTTGAAAATTGAATTAAATAGCAATGGTGCCAATAGCCAAACTTATTTGGTTCCAGTGCTACAAATGAACATAGCTGGTATGATACTAAGCAGTGGAAAGTTCAAAGGTGTTAAGAAATTTATCCAAAACCTAATTTAAGCTGGTCTTAATTTAAAGCCTCTGCTACTAGCACTAACCACATTATCTGAACATGCCAGTTAGATATCGCAATAGGAATTTGGCCTTAAATCTTCCAAACTGGTTGACAGATCATTTTAGACAGAATATAATTAATATAAAATAACTGATCAATGAGTCTTTTGGAATATTATTACAGTTGTCATTGGCATTAAATAGAAATTTATTGCCAATGTGTTATGACCCTTATTACAAAGTAACCACGTACATTTCTTTTGTAGGTTCTTCTAAAAATTGCCACTATATACATTTTAAATTTTTCTCTAAAACAAAAATTGCTATGATTGACAGATCATGCAACTGTCTTTATGATTTGTCTTTAAAGTGATAAAGAAGACCCTATAATAGTTGCTTTTAGACTTCTAAAATTCATTGATTTCTAAGATAAAGGTAAAAAGATATGAAAACTCCATAAGCTTTTTCATGGGATCTATCTTTTTACTTCCAAATCCTAAACCCTAACAATAAAAATGAAGATGAATGGTTTCTTGCAAAGTCTCAGAGCTGTTTCTGTGCCCTCTCTGTGTGTGAACCTATCCAAAAAGATACAGTTTTAAGTTTTTACTCAAGCAGCTATTATATTGGGAAATAGCATAATATAATCATAATATAATTGAAAGTGTGTAGTTTACATTTAAAAATGACTTTTTGATATACAACTATTAATCTAGCTAATTAAGGAAACTGCTTATATGAGCTTGAAGTGTTAGAGGGCCATAGTAATAATACCAACTGATACCTACTAATATTTTGATATTTAAAAGTTCATTTGAAGATGTAAAATCTAATAATAATCTTGGGTTTTGTAAGCATGAACTGGAGGATTGTGATTATGTGTTCTTTGGAGGTGCATTATTGATCCTAGAATGTACTGTCCTTTGATTAATGTTGACAATTTTTAAATTAGTGAAAATTGTAATTCAGGAACTGATCATATGATATATCCCCATTACTCAGAGTTTTAATGACAAAAACTTAACAAAATAAATGTTGAGTAAAATCAATGTACTAATTAGGTTCTGGCAAGTTCTTCATCTATTCATGAACTGTATTTTTTATTTAGTTTTTTTTTCTTCCTTTTATGTGTTTTCATTTTAAAATCAAGACAAAATATAATGAAGTCCTTTCATAGTCCAGTCTGAAAATAGCACTCACTCATTCTAATAGCAGTCATAACTGTAAGAAAGAAAATGATAGTGTCATTTTCCTAATAAATTCCAGCATATGACATTCATTTATTATTCTTCCAGCAAATATCCAAATCATTTGTGGGTAGAGCACTAGGAATACAATAGTACACAGGATCAAATAGGACATAGAGGCCATAGAGCCTGGATTTTTATAGAATTTCTTGAATTCATGGAAAGTTCACATTCAAGTTTAGATTATTTTAAGTAACAATGCAAATTGGTATTGTATGAACTTGTGTTGGGGAAGAGGCAGTCAGGGATCAGCTTCAAAGGAAACAATTGGCTTCTATTGAGGGACGGTTGTAGTGTATTAAATATATACGTCAATTTATCTTTAAACATGTTTTCCTGTTTGGTATGTTAGTATTTTTCTAATGCCAGAAAGAAATTCATTTCACCAGTTGAAAGTATTCAAAGTATTACTTTGGAACTGTTTCATAAATATTCACTTGTGCCTTATTCTAGATTCTAAGACAATTTTATTCAAAGGAGATGCAGACTTTTTGTTTACTTATCATTGTTACATCACATAGAATAAGGAATATAATTGTGTTTGGTATACCAGTTAAGTATTTGCTGTATGGTTGGTCAGAATCCCCCAGAGGAACTTGCTAAGTTATGTCTGCCTCCTGTAATAAAATTTTTATTTGGTCAAATCCTAAGTGATTGGATTTTGTTCTGTTCATCTTCGTAGGTATCTGCAACTACTACAGAGTTAATAAATAAATGAAAGAAGAAATTATTTAACAATAATGACTAAGAATCACTAAGTAATATTTTCAAGTTTCTCTAGCTATATCAGTTACTGCCTTTTGTAAGAACAAGAGAATTCAGGTTTAGGTTTTCTATAGTGCATTCTTATTTTTCTGTTACTTGACTGAAAATAGGCTAAAATTCAGGTTCTCAGTACCAATGTTTATCCATCTATCTTTTTCTGCATTCTGTGTGATTACTGAGGGCCACCTGTAATGTTGATTTACCCTTTGATAATTGTTGTGGGGAGAAGATCAGGGTGAGATCAGAAGTGCATGGGGGTGAAAAAATTCACCAGAGACAGAATGGAGAACAGAACAGGTGGAATTACTGAAATACACTAAGAGAAGCAGTAGACAAGATGGTAGAAGTGTGCACATAAGAAGGATTTGAGGCTCCCTTTCATATTGTTTTCAAGGGCTTTCTAATTTGGGGCATCAGTTTGCACCAGCTATCTGCTGGGATGTCTGGCCTTTGACATGGAATCATGTTCTGGTCTCTTCTGCATTCCTGGAACTGGGCTGTTTTTTCTGGTCATGGTGCTTGGTTTTATGGCTTTGTTCCCAAGGCAACCTTATCCATTCCCTTATCTATTCTAGCCTCCCAAACCTGCCTGCTGGGTCAGGAGTGAGGTCTTAGTGTTTAGTGTTATTCAAGTGTACCCCAACAATAATCAGCAGTTGTACAGAACCTAGATTATAAAAAGTGTCTAGTAAACCAAGCATGGGATAAAAGAATAGGAGATACTTCATGCTTTGGTTACAAAATGTAAATTACCCTTAAATCTCATATTATATGAGGTTGTGATGGAAATAATACAACACATTAAAATATTGATTTTGAAAATAAAAACACATCCCTATGGTATAAAGATATGCAGAGTAGTGGGAAAGTTGTAGAAACTAAAGTTTCTTAATTCTGCTTCCATTTGGCAAGACAAAGATTTTGGGAATTAACTAAAACAAAACAAAATGGTAGGCATTAAACAGAAAATAGACAAACTTATTTTTCCCCAGTGTTCATATCTAGTAAGTTACCTTTAGTTTTACATTTAGAAGATATAGTAATTTCAGAGAGTATTACAAAATTTTATTGGCTGAGATGAGTCTTAATAATCTTTGTTTTTATTCTCATTTTACTTTTTTTTTTAAAGATTTATTTATTTATGCATACAAACTGGGGTACAGGCCAGAGGCATAGGGCGGTGAGAAGGTTCACCAGAGATAGAGAGGGGAGCAGAACAGGCACATCCGATGGAAACACACTGCTGAGGGGAGCAGCGGACAAGGCAGTAGAGGTCTGCTGCGCCATGTGGGAATCTCCCCGGCCAGGCATGGTACTCCTGTCGCTGCTGCCAACAGCTCCACAGCGCAGTACCCAACCGCTGTGCCACCAGGGAGGACCCTCATTTTACTTTTAAGTGGAAATTCTAAAGCACCAATTTTGTATACAAGCAGAAGATGAGACATTCATGCTGAGTTCTTTCATTTAAGAGTTTATCTAAAAACTCTGTGGAGATAATTCTCCTTGAAGTTTTGAAATAGGTGGGAATTCCTTCTAACAGGCAACAATGAAATCAGCTTGTCCTTTATCTCAAAAGTAATTTAGAAAATATTCATTTCAAATGCCCAAGTTTTAACATATGTCTTGGCTTGAAGTAACAGGCTGTTCATTTTTAACTGAGATGATTCAATGGATGTAATGGTATGACAATTTAAGGAGAAGGAAATAAGGCCTCCCTGGTGGCGTATGGGTTAAGTCTCAGTGCTTTCACCTCTGGAGCCTGAGTTTGATCCCCAGCCGGGGAGCTGACCCACATGGCACAGCAGACCTCTCCTGTGTTGCCCACCCACTACTTCCCTCAGCAGTGTATTTCAGTAGATCCACTTGTTCTGCTCCCCACTCTGTCCCTGGTATATCTTCTCACCCCCCACACCTCTGGCCTACACCCCAGTTTTTCTATGCAAAATAATAATAATAATTTTTAAAAAATTAAAAAATAATAAGGAAACAACTTCCTAAACCATAAATTGTATTTGATCAAGTACAAAGAATTACTTTACTGAGATGATGACAAATTGCATATTTAAATTTTGAGGAAAAGATTAACTTATATTATGAGTATCCTAATGTCCTTAATCTTTTGAGATCATAATTATACCACTTTGTAAATACATAATAATAAATGTATGCTATTTCAATTCTAAAATATCCACAAGCCTCAATAATATAAGGAAGATTGAAGAAAAAGTAAAGTTGTCTAAAATTACCATATTGTAAATTAAACTCTTATCACACCTAGTTATAGTAACTTGAACATCAAAAATATTAATCTATTTTTGACATAATAGAGAGCATAATTGATGTTTCTTGTGTGGCATTCACTTAGTCAGTGCCTCAGCACAGCATGTGAGACTTTAGCTTCAGCGAGCCTTTCAAACTTTTGGGTAGTATAAGAAGATATTCGAATTGTGGGAAGATACTTCCATAAACTTCCTTTATCAATTCAAATTCAAACCTTGGAAGAAGACTAAAGATAGTTAAAGGGGGAGAGAAAATGTGAAAGAATATCTTTATAAACACAATTGAGTGTTTCTGGTGTTCACTTCACAGCTCCGCTCCCAGAGCCCATGCCTGCCCCAGAGCGAACCCAGGGTGAACCATAGTTGTGGTTCTGTCATCGCTTCTACTTGTTTTTTTTTTGCATAGTGAGACAAGCAATACTTCTGGTACTGGAGACCTGTTCCTTCCATATCTATCTAGGCCTCTATGTAAAACCTAGCTACTTCACATCGGGTGACCTAAAGAAATTGGTGTATGTAATGAGCCTGAAGAAAATCACATAAAGAGGAAGTGTTGATAAAGAAAGGAAAATCAGTAGAAAGACTGGCTTAGGAATGCTGAAATTTGCTTCTTTTGCCTCATTTGAATTGTTATTGGACTCAAACACATTTGTGTATTAACATTTAGACAGAAAAAACAAATTGCTGCATTTTAATTTTTTCAGATTTTTCCGAGATTTTGTCTCTAAGACACAGAGGAATGGGGGGGGGGCGGTTATAATTTTTAACTTTCTTGGTAATCCCCAATCTTGTTATAAATGTTTTGCTAATGCCAACCTATAATATTTGGACATATTTATAAAATTTATTACATATGTAATCAGAAACTTGCTCTTAATTGCTTTCACTAAATCCCATCTTAATAAGAAGTATAGGTAAATAAAATAAACAGTACTAATTTGGTAAAAGAAATGCTATAATCGCAATTAAAACATTTAAATTGAATACTCACATAATACAAGGAAAGTTATTTAAGAGCCTGGTATATTTGGAGAAAGTTTTTGAGAAGGAAGGTAATTTAACTGAGACATGTAACAATCTGGTGCATATATATGTTTAGAGAAATATATTAAGGAATGTACAAATTCATGAAACTGAAGAGAACACTTGAAGAGATGCAAATGGATGAAATATAGATCAGGGTGAGCTTGTTGAGCAATAAGATATAGATTGAGTTTAAGCAAGATGGAGAACTTTAGGTGCTTCTATGTTAGTGCTCAGCATAGTCATGTGATATTTTACAGATAAGCGCCCTGAATAACAGCGTATCTGGATCCAAGGGACATTCTGCTTTCAAAGTCATGCTCCCACAGAACTTTATAGGTAAAGCACTCACTACACAGGCTATCAACAGCCCTAGACGTAACCTAGATGAAATTTGGGAGATGTACTAGGATTGGTATAACACTACTGATGCCATTCATATTCTGGTCCTAACATTTTAACTCATATTGGTCTGAGAACAGTATTCATGTATCATATTCTTGAAGCTAAGACACAGTCGTATTAAATTCACTATTTGGAAAAGAGCGATACAATCCTTAAGATCAATCCTTAAATCAGTGCCACAAAGGATATGCCTCAATCAATTATTTTATTTCCCCCAAACCTAGTTCTCCTCTCTTGAAAAGAGAAGGACATAACATCAAAGCCTGCTTCCCAAACTATGTGAAAAGGAGTTTCTTTCTTCCCCATCTTTTCATCATTCTGTCAGGCCTTTCTGTTCGCCCTCACCAAATCCTGGGAAATTGATTTCTGCTGTAGTGATATAAAAGCTCTCTGTTTGAGATGAAAGACTGCCCCATTTGTCAAAGTCCTGCTTTATTACTGGATATCATATCTTTTCTCCTGTTTAAGTTCTGAACCTTTGCAACTCCTGTAAATCCCTTAACAGCTGGTAGTGTTAGAACTCAGCGACTTCTCTCTTGCTTGCTTCTGTTCTGCGCTGATATTTTTTGGGGTGTGCCCTGATTCCATTTTGCCTGCTGGAGGTAAGAGATGTTATATTCTGTTTACCAACCACTGACTCATCTTTGTCATCATCTCTGAATCACTTCCTGAAGTGGGGGCATAAGGTAAATCTGGGTCAGAAATTATGATCCAGGGTCAGCAACTAAAATCTATGGACCGAAATCTTCATGTGGAAGGAAACATATATCACATGGAAGTTACCACGTAGGTCTCAGAAACACAGCGTCCAGGGGTCGGAACTGAGACCACAGACTGGCAGTGGCTAGCAACAGATCAGAGGTGGAGATTGTTTAAGCAAAGCATCAGAAATGAGTTGATGTTGGGAAAATCTTAGGGAAACTGAGACACCTAGCCAGGGAGATAGCATCACATCACACCTGTTTTCAGGTTTAATCTTTTACTTGCTAAGAGAAATCAAGTGTCATTCTTGCATTTTTTTCTTTCCTTTAATATCCATACATACAACACAAGGAAATGGCAGTAGGATATTTGAGATAATATGAATAGCCATTTTGAAAATGTGCCAGACAGGAACTGCTGCAAGTTTTCATTGTTACTGCTGCCATCTGTTGTTCTTCAGTGCTGGGATGTGCATTTCCTGGCAAACATCTCTTTAATTTTGAACAATTTTCACTCCCTTCTGGTCATATTCATTCACTAGTGTGGCTTTTTTTTTTTTAAGATTTATTTTTTATTTATACATACAAGCTGGGGCACAGGCCAGAGGCATGGGGCGGCGAGAGGGTTCACCAGAGACAGAGTGGGGAACAGAACAGGCAGATCAGAAATACACTGCTGAGGGGAGCAGCGGGCGAGGCAGAAGAGGTCTGCCTCACCATGTGGGATTCTCCCCGGCTGGGTGTCGAACATGCGTCACCACCGCCTACAGCTTCACAGCGCAGCGCCCAACCACTGCGCCACCGGGGAGGCCCCAAAGGACTGTTCTTTACCAAGACTGTTGAATGCTTTAAAATAGAAGAATCTGGAATATTTCTATTATAAAATACTTTATATACCATAGAGCAAAACTGTGTCTTCTCTGTTAATAATATTTCCTTCTTAAAATATTTTATTGAATTCTTATTACTTTGACATACACTATTTCAGATTAGATATACAGAACAGACTTATGTATTGAAACTTGTTTGTAGTAGATCTGTAGCTTCTTATTGAGCTTTACCTAAGTTGTTTCATTTCTCTATTTCTTTTTTCACTCAACCTTGAATTTATAGTATTTGGGTTACTTCTATTATTTTGAAATAGATAGATAATGCCAAAAACATTTCAAGGGGTAATGAAAGTATTTGAGAGGGTACACAATTTAACTGAGGATTAATAATTATCATTGCTATTTTTAGGTGAGATGTCTATAACTAAATTTCAGATATAAAAATATTGTATGTGAATTTTCAAGTGTGAATTATACACTACATTAAAATAATAGTTGTGTCTCTATAATATCTTTTTGATCTTCTCATTATTTGCATTAATGATATCACTTAATATATATTTCATGTGCTAATCAATGAATAAAACTATGCATAGTAATAATTTCTTGAAAGATAAGTCTAGTTCTCTGTTGAAAGGAGAAAGAATAACACCAAAGGCTGCATCCCTAACTATGTGAAAAGGAGTTACTGTATTTGTGATATATTCAAATGACTGTAATTCTTAGTTAAATATTTTTTTAAGTTGTAGTCTGTCTTTAAAAATCTCATCATCATGAACATCATTATAATAGAACAGCATGATATTCAGAGAAAATCAACAAATACTTCAGTGAAACACATTTGAGAATCATTAAAAAATCTAGTAGATAGCATATATTTGATTTAATAAATGAACCATAGCAATAAATAGAAATAGTTATCAACAAATGGTCTCTAACAAATTAGTTATTTGTTAAAATAATTTCATACCTTATGAAAAAACTGGCAGATAAAAGAGAGAGGAGTAGAAATCAAATTACATACATAAAATTTATTGGGAGACAATATTATAGAACAAAAGATTAAAGGTTGATAGATAGAATTGGCTAAAATATTTTTAAACTCTATACAAAAAAAAATCACTAATAAAAGTGATTGCTTACCAAGTAGTTGCTTACCAAGAAATAGATAGGGACATATTTGAAATGATTATTAATATGTGAAAATGTACTGTAATTATTGAAACTCCACTTGAAAAATACAAAAGTGCACAGACAACTCATAGATATAAAAACAACTAATAAAACTTGAAAAATTTAGCCTCACATATAGTTTGATAAATATAACAAAACTACCATGAAAACTCTTTCACATCTAAACATTTTTTAATTACCGAAGGAAACCACATTGCCTGGAAAGATCCAGGATTTTATAAGATTGGCATTCTCATTTGGTTGGAAGGAATATGAAATGATGTGCTTTTAACTCTTATGCTGCATCTGCAATGTTTCAAATATTCATATCCTGTTTATGACTGGTCCTCTTTCTGGGTATTTATCCTAGGAAAATAATCATAAATGTAATTTATGAAAAATATATTCATTGTGGTATTATTTACAATAGTAAGAAAATTATAAGATATTTTATATTTCCTAACTATAAATGGTTAAATATGTGCTAGTTCATATGATATAGTTATGCAGGAGAAATTTTAAGGACATTACAACTTTTATAATGGAATGCAAAATGAGTGAAAAAAGTAAAAAAATATTATAATCAGCAAGATTTCAAACAGGAAAATTTGCATCTGTTCTATGTGTAATACATCCAGGAAATGACTGAGCAGACATCATCTGCTGTTAATGGTAGTCACTTCTGCCTGGACTCAAAGATTTTCTTTCTCTCTTTTATGTATTTCTGGAATGCCTCGTTTTCAACAGTGAAGACATACTAGGTTTTAAATTAATATAAGTTATACAGAGACCAAATGGGGTTTAGTAAATTCTCATATTAGCTTTCATATGTGGCATATGTTATATTTTCATATAATCATTAATATAATTTTTTTAAAGCTTATATGTATTTCAGCCATATGACAGCATTATAAAAATACTCATTGAGATAAACTAGCAAAACCAAAATGAGGAATGATCTAATAATGTGCTTAAGTGAAAGAATTTTTTAATAAGTCATTTTATCTCTTGTGATTTCAGCCCAAATAATAAAAATTAGATAATACTTACTTGATCTACCTCAATTATCTTTAAAGCATAAAAATATGTCTGCACAAATTCATTTCAAATGAACATTACTCATCACATTTAACCAACACCACGTAGGGTTTCTTTTATGAAGAGCAAGGAATTTTCATTTTTGGTTATCTCCCCTATCTGATGCTACAATAGAATAACATTTTAAATCTTCATTATTTGTTTTCTAGAGAAAATAAAAGGAAATGAAAAGGTCAGTGCATAGAGTTTATTAGTTGCTTGCCTTATCCAAAACCCCCATGGCATTAATGTTCACCTCTATAAATATTTCATGTATAAATATTTAATATTTTGTGCACACTAAAAGTAATGAAAATGGAAAGACTTTAACCTTATGTTTACATGAATTGCCAGTTTATCAAGACTTTCACACAGAATCTATGATATAGCAAACTGATACTGTCTTCCCTTGATATATGAAAAAGTACTAACTGCAAACAGAAAATGGAATTAAAATTGTTTTAAGTCATTTTGATAGATTCTTTTATTTGTTTTTATAAAAATCCATTCTTACCTCCATTGTTAATGGAAAGAAAGCAAGGGAATTAGAATCTTTTTCTTTCACCACATTCTAACTAAAAGAAAGCTTCTGTTTTCTAAATAGTCTACTCATAGAATAATTCTGACACCAAATATTTGGATTTTCCCTCAGATCAACCAGTTCTCTAACACCAGCAGCATATCTTAAAATTCAACTTAATTGTGGCATAAGCTACCTAGAATTAATACCAGATTCCACAATTTAAAGGTTCATTCCCATAAAACTGTTACACTTCAGATACCAGTTGCAAGTCTGGATCCCCTGTATTTCTGATCAACCAGCTATAAATTGGGGGTCCCAACACGCCCTCACCAGATTGAATAATTACTAGATTATTTCACAAAACTTAGAGAAATATTTACTTGTGTTTACTGGCCTATTACAGAAGATAATACAAATAGGCAATCGAAGAAGTACAAAGGGCAATATGTAGGAAAGAGGCACAGAACTTCCATGCCCTCTCTGGGTATGCTACCCTTCCAGCTTATCCCTGTATTCATAAAACTGAAAGCTCTCTGAACCCCTATGGATTTTTAGGGAGGCTTCCTATTGTGGGCATACTACACTTAACTCAATCTCTAGTCCCTTTATCTTCCTGGTGGTAGGCTTATGAGATAAAACAGTAAATCATAACTAAGGTCTTCATCTCTGATACATTCACTCATTCTTACCTTAAAATGTGCAAATGGTTATGAATACAGTAATAGAGATACAGAGCCAAACAAGGGTAGCTTTAATAGAAGAAAAGATGTTCCTCTCAACCAGGAAATTCCAAGGAATTTAGGAGTTCTGTCTCAGGGACTGGTGTCAAAGACCAAATATTACGACAAAGTATGATCCTGGCACCGCTGCCACTCAAGAAATTACAAGATCATTTGGTGAAGGCAAGATTTGAACTTTTAGCAAAAACCTTAATGTAGTATACACATATGTTAATTCTCAACAACAAACACCTGAAACATGTAATAATTCAATATTACTTCAGTGAAAAGAAAAATATAAAGAAAAAATATATTACTAGAATTTTTGGAGTTATGTGTCAGGTACCCAGAACAGCTATAAATATGTTTCCTATTCTGTCACACCAACGAACAGCAAATTCTATAATTTCTATCTCAAAATATATCTTGAAACTGCCTTTTAATTTAATTTTAACCACCCTTATCAAAAATCGCTTCATGGTGTTTCCCACTCTTCATTCTTTGTTACCTCTAATGTGTTTCTAACATTAAAATAATACATTTTTAAAAGAATTATTTTACTTAGGCATACAAGAACTGGCGTGTAAGCCAGAGGTGTAGGGGCTGAGAGGATTCACCAGACACAGAGTGGGCAGCAGAACAGGCGGATCTACTGAAATACACTGCTGAGGGGAGGAGTAGGTGATATAAAGTAGGTCTGTGGGGCCATGTGGGTTAGCTCCCCGGCCAGTGATCAAACTCAAGCTGCAGTGGCTGGCCATGGACAGCACTGAGACTTTAAACCTTGTGCCACTAGGGAGGCCCTAAGATAATATTTTTAAACATACATCTACTCATATCATCTCACTGTTTAAAACTATTTGATGAATTTTCTCTTTTACTTCTGAAGAACTCTGTTTACTTACCTTTGTCTTTAAGACACTTCAAGGACCTTCCCTGCTTACCTTTCTGATCAGAATTTCTGCTTTTCCTCTTGCCTTCTGCACTATTGCCACTGGTCTCTTCACCTTGGTTTCTTCCAGGAATTTACACTTGCTCTCCTCTTCCTTTCTTATTCTATCCATCACTTTCACAAATGGCTCTCTTTACTCTTCAGTTGTCTACTTAATGTCTGTTCAAAATTACCTTCGCAAAGTAGCCATTCTTTATTCAGACAAATTTAGTAGGTGCCTTGATTGCTTTTCCTCTCACCTCATTCTGTTTTTTTGTGTCTTTTTTTTACTACATTCGTAACCATTTGCACATTTAAGGGTTAGAATGAGTGAATAAGTCACAGATTACGGCTGTAGGTTGAACTTTGTTAAGACTAGATCATTTATTGATGTTTTCCACAAACAATTAAGAACCTGTCATGGACCAGATACCAAGCAGAACACAGACAGAAAATAGCCACTTACTCTCCTTGCCCTCGACCATATGGTCTTGGGACTGAAACAGCTTTATTAGCAGAAACTACAGTACTGTGAAAATATACCAGTAGTGAACAGGGATGTGGGAGAATTAAAATTCCCTTGGAAATTGTGAAAGGATTAATAAAGAAGATGATTTTTCAGCTGCTTTCTGAACTAGTTACTCAAACCCCTGTAGACTACATAGTCAAAGAACAGCAGCAGGATGAAATAGTTTTTTAAAAAATAGTGATAACTATCATGTGTTTGAGAGGGTGAGGGAAATTTTTTAACATAAAATAAACTTCTATATTGACACTGTTACATATTTACATTTTTCCAATTGGTAGAGAACTATGGTGACTACACCTGAGGGGAGAAATCAAATACTGTCTAAAAATTAAAAACGATGTAGGAAAATTAATAAATTTTTTAAAAAGTCTCTATTAATGACTTGTTCTTTGTTTCTTGGTAGTAGAATACTTTTTCCAGGGAAATGATGAATAAATCTTTGTTGAAATACAGTACATTGCTTTCTATCAGTGACCCCAAAGTAATAAAAAATTCACACTTCAGTGGTTGCAATGTTCAAACTTGACAGGTGGTGTATTGTATTGCCCATAAAAATGGTACGGTGAAAATCTAAGTGGGTTTGTGCTCATTTAGTGATGAGGAGATCATTAATATAACATTGGCACCAGAGCGCAAAGTCTAGACAGTTGATTCTCTGTATTTATTATTATTATCATCAGCATTATTTGTATTATTATGATAATTGTATAGATCTTTTTGTCTGAATAATATTTTTAAAGATTAATATATCTCCATTTATATAGTTTAAATTGCTATAAATATGGCAATGGGAAACAAAGCTGGAATATGATAGGATTTTTTAAAGTGGTACCTTTATTTTGTTATGCTGTTATGAACTTTTCCCTTGGAAACAAGAAGCACCTCCAGAAATTTTTACAAAATGATCTCATGGATAAGATTACTTCATTTTTCTTTTAACAAAATAATTTATTAGTCAAGAAATGCTTAATAAAATCTTCGGACCTTATACTCTGTGATATATAATCATAATGTTTGCCAACTTTTAGGTTAGAAGAATTGGTAATTATGGTTTTGTTGTTGTTGTTTTGATATATGTATACCATGAGAATTTTGACATTAGAGCTCTGATGTGCCAGTGAAATTTTAGGATTGTGTTTACCCTTTCATCCAGCCTCTAGATTTTTTTTCTATTTCTGCTAACTCACATACCTTAAGAAAAAAGAAACAACCCATTTTATAATCAGCACTGTTGTACACAGGAAAATCTCTACACTCTTCTACGTGTCTGATAGTACTCAATTACGTGATAGTGTATCATGCCATGAAATTGCTGAATGTCCACAGATCTCAAGCAACACACTGGGATGAACACTTTAATTACCTTTCTACAATTTATCTACATTATTTACCAATGGCAAATTTGACTCCAGAATATGCATTTTAATCATATTTTAAAATGCTAAATTTGATTTGCATTTTATTTATTTATTTTTTTAAGATTTTTATTTTTTATTTATACATACAAGTTGGGGTACAGGCCAGAGGCGTGGGGCAGCGAGAGGGTTCACCATAGACAGAGCGGGTAGCAGAACAGGCAGATCAGAAATACACTGCTGAGGGGAGCAGCGGGCAAGGCAGGAGAGGTCTGCCGCGCCATGTGGGATTCTCCCGGCCAGGCGTCCAACTCACGTCGCAGCTGCCAACAGCTGCCACTGGGGAGACCCTTGATTTGCATTTTAAAATTATTTTCTTGAAGTTCTTGAAAATGAAACCAAGTATATCTGAGTTGTAATTTAAAATTCGTAAGAGAGACTTAGTAGGAGATTTAGGACTTTGTTCAAGATGTTCAGTAAATCAAAATGAATTCTAGATGACTGATAACATAAATGGGGATGGCATCCAAGAATCTAAACAAATCTATTCATGGTTGGTGATGTAGAGTTCAAATAGGTGATTGCTATCAGCATTAAGAATTGGATGGATCTCAATAATGTTAATAAATGAGGGAGTGATACATACTGGTATCTAGGGGACATACATTACGCTGTTAGAAACTATGATATATATTAGGTATTTATTCCATACTGTTCCTATAGTAATATACTCTTTTTATTAGAGTAATATTTGCTTCATAGAATGTGTTTGGTAGTACTCCTTCCTTCTCGATTTTTTGAAAGAGTTTGTGTAATATAGGGACTATTTCGTTTTTGAATGTTTGGTAGAATTCATTTGTGAAACAATCTGGTCCTGGGCTTTTGTTTTTGGGGAGGTTTTTAATTACTGTTTCAATTTCACTACTTGTGATTGTTCTGTTTAGGTGTTCTATATCTTCTTTGTCTAGTTTTGGGTGATTGTATAGTTTCAGGAATTTGTCCATATCCTCTAGGTTGTTATACTTGTTTCCGTATAGCTGTTTATAGTAATCTCTGATTATTTTTTTTTTTTATTTTTGCTGTGTCCGTTGTGATTTCTCCTTTTTCATTTATGATCCTATTTATTTGTGTTTTCTCTCATTTTTTCTTTGTAAGCCTGGCTAGTGGTTTGTATATTTTGTTTATTTTTTCTAAGAACCAGCTTTTGGTCTCATTAATTTTCTGGATTGTTTTTTTTTATTTCCATTTCATTTAGTTCTGCTTTGATTTTTATTATTTCCTTTCTTAAACTGTCCTTTGGGGTTTTTTGTTGTTCATTTTCTAGTTCTTTGAGATGTGAGATTAAATTGTTTCTTTGGGTTGTTTCTTGTTTCTTGATGTGAGCTTGAACACTCTTACTGAAATATGGCACCTATAGTTATGTTTTCTATATAATCGTACAATATATGATCAAAGCATTCAAAAGATACACAAACATCGTTTGTATGACTTATTTTCCTGTTTCTTATCCTTTAAATATTTTATTCATAACTTACTGATAACCTGTATAATTTTAGAAAAGGACTTGACACAGCTTTTATCTACTTTCTTTGAATGAAATGCCAGTTTTGCTTCATCAAGCAAAACTAGTGTTAACATATTGTTATTCATACATCATAGTTTTTTTTTTTGTTTGTTTGTTTGTTTTGCCATTTGTAAGTATTAATGGCCAGAAACAGGATTTCTGGGTCAAATCACATGCTTTTCTGGTAGAGTCTGAGGATATTTCCTTGTGGTTTACTGGCCCTGGTGTTAATCCTCTTAGGAGTTTGCGGCACTAGCTCACTGAACTTGTACTAGATCTGCACTTTCTTGTCTGGTGACAAGGGCAGCATCTCTTCTTTTGACATTCAATAAAACTAGCTAACAAAAATTCTATTCTTAAAATATTAGGGCTAAGAAAATGTTTTTATAGAAATTAGCAGTAATATTACCTCAGTTGACAGCATTCTCATGATTGTAATTGAATTTAGGTTGGAATGGAGTACATTTGGAGGAGTCAGTAGTACTCATCTATTACTGGAGTATTTAATGAGTTAGTCAATTGTGATTGAGGTTTTTACTGAATTCCTGAAGTATAGGAATTAGTAATGTTTTGAAAGAAAATTTGCTGTGTGTTATATATGTGTAAGTAAAGCAGTTGACTTGGCAATATGATCTATCAAAGAATCTGATTGAACCTGATGTAAGAAGTGCTTTTATACTCAAAAACAGGAGAGCGCTGAAAATATACCTTGGACAAGGCTAGCATTTTCCTCGGGAATTGGTTTTAAATCTGCAAAATTATTTTAACAATTTTTTGGTAATATTTTTTAATTGTTATTTATGTCTTTTACATTTTGTGTTCCCCTTGGGCAGCCCACCACCAATACACCCGTGATCCATCTCCATGGTCCCCTGTATTCTCCTCTCTTCCATTTTGTGCCCTTATCCTCCCCTCCCCCCGCCACCACCGCTAAGTGTCTCTCTCCCACCCGGCCTCCCTATAGTCCTGTTATAAGTGAAACCATTCGATATTTTTCTCTTTCTTTCTGGCTTATTTCACTGAGTATGATTCCCTCTAATTCCATCTATGTCGCTGCAAATTGCATGTGTTTATCTTCTTTCCATGCTGAATAGTATTCCATTGTGTATATGTACCACATCTTCTGGATCCAATCATCTATTTTTGGACATCTGGGTTGCTTCCATACCTTTGCTGTTGTGAATAGTGCCGCAATGAACATACGGGTGCATGTATCCTTTTGGAGTAGTATTTTTGTGTCCTTTGGGTAAATTCCCAAAAGTGGGATTGCTGGGCCGTATGGGAGCTTTATGTTTAGCAGTTTGAGGAATCTCCATG